>JAUCMT010000051.1:13746829-13760222 GCA_032357475.1 Enteromius thamalakanensis
CAAGATAGCAAAGCTGCGCGCATAGGATTGTGGGTGATTTTAGAGCGCGAAGAGCGCGAAGGCTACACTTATGCATCTTTTCCTGTGTATGGGATATTTTTCAAACGAAGGACTCAGTCCTGGCCACGTCATGAATCAATAGTTGTGTGGTGATCAGTTGGTGTTATATATATATATATATGTATATATATATATATATATATAAAACGTTAATTCATTTTCTATGCAGTAGCTTAATCTAATTTATTTCACATATTCACAAACTAACGTAAAGCCTGTTCCAACAGCCGTGAAAGATGAATCCAGTTTAATTTTAAAAACACCAAAAACATGAACAGTAAAACACTCAAAACACGTGCTATACAGTGAATGAAAGCATTAAAGATGTACCGCAACGTTGCACAGCATTATTAAACAGATATGTTAGCATAACCTTTGCCAGCAGACATTTCAAATAATAAATGCTATAATAACAGAGGTATAAATATTATCAGACGTACTGTAGACTGTAGATAATGTTACTTAACCAATTTGAGGCAGTTGTTGAACTTTTATTGGGTATAACCGACGAAAAACATAGAAGTATCAGACACGTCCTCTCCTCTCCAGCACCTGGTGTTCCCGGTTGTCATGGTAACTTACAGACAACAATGGGAGGGTTAACGTTGCTATTAAAAAAAACAATTATATTAAAATGCCTTTTAGCCTGTTTTTGGGTTCAATTTTTTTTATATACATTTGTTCAGCCTATTTATTCATTATAAATTGTAAGACTCATCCCAGAAAAACGAATTCTTCAATCAGACACTTAAACTTGAAGTAAAATTGTGCCTAGTCAAGTGCGCTGCAGATGAAATGATGTGCCAGTCTGTGCCATTATTTTACTTTCATACTCGTTACGAAATACAAGTTTCCAAACTTGTATTGTCAATAATCTTACTTTGTAAAAATAAATACATCTTTAAAGAACGTGAAAATGACCAATATGTTAGTGTTACGTCTCGTGTTAGCTATTAATTCTTGTGTATTGTGACAGCAATACAACTGAAATGATCCAGACCCAGAAATGTACTAAAAACAAGTGACATCAGTGGTTCAACAACAGTTTTGCAATGCGATTATGAGAATATTTTTTTGCGCAAATAAAACAAAATTAGCATAATTTACTCTTCTCCCGTGACTTATGTCTTCCGCCATGTTTACACACCATATACAAGCTTTTACGTATTTGATGTAATCAACCCTGTTTACATCCGGGTGACAGCACGCATATAATCTGCGGCTATTTCCGCGTAGAAGAAAGCGTGAAATATTTTCATTGCTTATTCTAATACTTTGGTCCTTTTATTCCCTGGCTGTTCCTGTTCATATCTTTATTCTACACAGCTGTTTTTGAGTGTTATCATATGTGTACATTTGTTATAACAGAAAAAAAAAAGAAAGCGTGAAATGGCAAAAAACCTAATCATAGGACGAGAATGGTTGAGTATATGATGGGTAGTTTTTTTTTATTTGCGCAAAAAAAAATTCTCCTATCGTTGCAAAACTGTAGTTGTACATGGACTTTTTCCACATTTCTGGATCTGGATCATTTCAGTTGTATGTTGCTGTCTATGCTGTCTGATATCATCAAAAATATCTTAATTTTTGTTCAGAAGATAAACAAAGGTCTTATAGGTTTGGAACAACATGAGGTTGAGTAATTATGACAGAATTATATTTTTGGGTGAACTAACCCTTTAACCTTAGGGGGCTCCAAAAATGTACAAAATGACCAACAATACAGTTGCATGGAACAATAGCATGAAAGTATATATATGTGCGCTTTTATACAGAGTAAACAGAATCTTTTGAACTCAAACCTAAGCCTTTACCCCCCCCACACACACACACACACACACACACACACACACACACAAACCTGTACAGAGACAGAGATGCTAGAGGACTGCGCAGAGAAATTCTCAGGGGACAAGGAGAGGATCCCCACTGTTCAGAATGCCAGTCTAGACGTCTCGCTCTGTGTCCCCTTCAATAAGGTTTCTCTTACTCTCTCTTTCTCTCTCGCTCCCTCCTGCAGAGGTTAAGAAAGAGAAGAGACATTTTGCACTTCCTAAACATGCAGAGGTCTTGCCACGTTGTGTCAGATACGCTGTGGGTGAAACTCTGATCCCTCATGCTTGACAAAAACAGCAGGAGAAACCACACACATGCACATGCTCCACATGCACCACATGCACATTTTCACATTAAACAAAACTGCTGTCAGTATATGTCGTGATATTTCTCCCTTTTCACAATACATAGTTTTTTATCCAAGTGTAAAAACT
Organism: Enteromius thamalakanensis; assembly: GCA_032357475.1. NCBI lineage: Eukaryota > Metazoa > Chordata > Actinopteri > Cypriniformes > Cyprinidae > Enteromius > Enteromius thamalakanensis. The sequence goes on from JAUCMT010000051.1 coordinate 13,749,160, forward strand.
CAAATAGATCAAAAGTTGTTAAGTTTCCATTGCACAAGGCCAGTGTGTGTGTTGGCCAGAGTTTGATTGGAAGGAAGTAGATCAAAGTTGAGTTGTGTACAATGTATTGTGACAAGCAGCATGCAACTGTATTTAGGTTGTGTGTCTGCTCTGTTTCCCACAGTCTCTGTGTGGTTGGTCAGCTCCTGCTGGTGGCCTGGCTACCCCTGACCTTTGACCTTTGGTGTGTTTGTGTCTGTGCATGTCACAGGTGGAGCATCCCCACAGAATACTGCAAGCAATAAAACCCAAAAGATGACATATAATTTGTGGTTGGATTTTAAGTCTTTGCTTTAAACTTGAAAAAAGCAGGTGAGGACACAAAGATGAAGTGTGGTTATGTGTGTTCAGGTGCTGCTGCTTTGGTTCTAACTCTTTCACAGGAGTTAAAGGCCTTCTGTCTGCATCTGGAGCAAATCAGAAACAGAGCTCATCTTTGACCTGATGCTGTGTGTGTGTGTGTGTGTGTGTGTGTGTGTGTGCAAAACATAACTAGCACATGTTCAAATGAAGTAAGTTTGTTTGTCAATTCTTGTTGATCGGCGCTCTCTAGTGTTAATGAAGAGTCTGTGGTGTTGTCTTGTATTTCTGTCTTCTCCATGATGATGATGATAATAATAGATATGACTTTTGCCTGTTTAGTAATAGTTAGTGAAGTATTGTTAGGTTTAGGGATTGTGTCAGATTAAGGGATAATATATATATATAAAGGACAATGCAGATATTTTTTTATACATGCTAGTAAACAGCCAATATACTAATATTTATGATATTTGAGTAATATGCTTTCATTTTGTAAATATGTCTACTAAATGTTACATTTAAATTTCCTGTTTTACTTCTATTTCATTAACAATGTTTAAAATAAGTGTGCTTAATTGTATTAAATGTGCACTTCAAATATGAAAAATATATAAAAACATTTATTAAAGGCAATATATGATATTAATGAAATAAAAGGAAACTATTGCTTTATATTTCAAAGATAATAGAAGATTATGAAATTAAACATGGAATTAAATATAAACATGTTCTTAAGTTTATTTAAGAAGATCAAAAAAGCACTAATGTTAAACCAATGGTAATATTACTTTAAATTCTAATACGTTAGTTTTTTTAGGCCTATTAGGCCAGTTTTTGTTTAAAAAATAACATTCTAAAGTGCACTTGATTTTCACAAGGACTGATTCAGCTAATATATCATGATTCATTTTCTCTTGACTGTTCAGATCCTTTATAATGAGCATGTCTGTGTCGTTCGTGTCTGCTTGTTTCCACTTCAGAGCCCCTGAAGCCTGTTAGAAACAGCTTCTCCAGCACAGGACTGATACAGAGATCTTCACCGAACTCTTCAGATCCACCCCCCGCTGTGATCAGTCGAGTGGCGAGGAGAACAAGGCCTGCTGTCAGTCTCCATGCTCTTACAGTGTTCATTTAGCAGCACACTTTCACGGTCAGGAGTCAGAGGCAACCATCAGATGCGCAGCCGAGAGGAAAGCAATCCTGCTGTACAAATGTGTGATGTGTCTAAACAGCCTTTAGTGCTCAGATACTGTAGGGGAAGATCAGAGTGAACACAGACCAAGAACACATATGTGTGTGACCCTTGACCACAAAACCAGCCAGAAGTGTCAAGTTTTTGAAAATGAGATTTATACATCATCTGAAAGCTAAATAAATATGTTTTCCATTGATATATGGTTTGTTAGGATATTGGGAATATTTGACTGGAATCTGTGGGTGCAAAAAAAATCACATTCAAAGTTGTCCAGGTGAAATTCTTTGCAATGCATATTACTAATTTTGGTAAGAAATGTACAAAATATCTTCACAGAATATGAGCTTTAATTAATATTTAAAATTAATATCCTAAAGATTTTTGGCATAAAACAGAAATCTCTTTTGGCTATTGCTACAAATATGCCCCAGCGACTTGTGCTTCATATATTAAATGCAATTTGACTTACTAAACTTGCTTAATATATATTTTAAACATTGAAAAAATTAGGTGTAGAAAAACTGTTCAATCACTAATTGCTATGAATAAAAAACTAAATCTATTTATTTTAGTTACTACTAAATAAATTACAATATAATAATATTAATAATGTATATGTATATAATAAGAAGAAAATTAAATATGCTTTTTAAAACACTGGTGAGTGCACCAGGGTTTGGGCCATTCATGAATTGAATTGAGAATGAATGGCAAATTCCAATTCACTTCCTGGAATGGAATTGGATATGGAACTGCATGCAGCTGACAGGAAATGGAATTGAAATTGAATTGGAATTACAGGAAGTGGAATTCAATTCAGGAAGAATTCCACTGAATTCTGTTTATTGCTGAGCATTTATTTGTCATTGCATTTAAAGACATACATTTGAACTTTATTTATGTTGATTTACAAATATCAAGCAATGTAAGAAATAGAGTTGATCAAATGTAAGTAAATAAAAATGAGAACAGTACATTATGAATTAATAATTGACTGAGACTGGTGATACATATGTGAATACGTTCAATATATGATTACCAAATGTTTTGGTCTTGATTTAAACATTATGTAATTCAATTACATGGTGAATTTCAATTACATAACTTTAACATCAACAAATCAAATACACTTAATGTTATTCAAATGCATCAGTTTAGAAACACATGAACACTGAGCAGTGTGGAGACTTTTGATCTTTCCGGTTTTATTCACACATGACTGATGCTTTTGAATCACATTAAGTTGATGATTTGTGTATGTTAAAGTTATGTGATGTAAATACATGGAAAATCACCATGTAATTGAATTAATAATAAAGTTTAAATCTTAATTAACTTTAGCATTGCATTAGGGTGCCGCTATGCTAATTACATTTATGTTAAGACCAATGTATGCGTGCATATCTACAGCGAACCCTTTCACTGTTTAGCGCTTGTATTGTATAAAACGCCCATCCTCAGACACACAGTGGATGCACTACTCAGAAAACTTTCTGATGTTATAAAGTTTTCATGTTGTGCTTCATAAGGAATGAGGTCAACAGAAAGTAAAAGACTACGGGACTGCAAGGCTACAACTGAAGATGAGATCAGAAAAAAAGGCAAGTCGATACATGTTCCTTCTTCAGATTCAGTCAAGCAGGATTTCAGCAAGTTTCCATGTAAGGTGCCAGGACTTACAGAAAGCCACAAAAATTCCCACAGGTTCCAACACTTAAGCCTTTGATGCCACACCAACATTGAGGAATTACGGCAAATACATAAAAGTTGAGCCGAAACCTTGGTTTAATTGTGGCATAGCAGGGGCTAAATGAAACGGTCGTGTGGACGGCTCTCAGTTAAACCTGTCTTTTTGAGTTAAAAGCTTGGAGAGGGATCAGATGGCCACGAATCAATTTGTGCTCAATGATAAAACTGAGTTTAAGTGCTTTCCTCGAATGTCATTTGCATGACGGCTTACATTGAATAACGCTTCGGGGTTTAAACCCGCAGTATAATCTAGAGGATACTTTGTTTTCTTGCATAATACACTGACTAAGGAACAGCACACATTCAAAAGAAACAATGTTATGATCTCACCAATGCACATCTCATCATCTGTTTCTGCATCGCCAATGCACTGGAATTTAAACTCGTTCAGCGACTCTGCAAACTTTCTCTTCGCAGTAGACAAATCTGTAAAAGATGGGACAAGACGTGTTAACATTTCTCTGAAGAGAACAGCACAAGGTGACAAAACCACAGTGTTTTAAGCCAGAAGGTGAGAGAACTTGTTCTGCGCTTTGGAAACTTTGTGGTGTCTGGGTCTTTTTTAGACAGACAGTTCAGTGAGGAAATGACAGAAAGAGATTGTGATGGGGGGAAATGTCTAAAAAATAAAGCTAAGAAGAGACAGAATGAGCCCAGAAGTGCCTAAAAATAAAAACTGTTTGTCATGGAATGGGAATCTGGCTGGTCAGATCAGATTATAAATTAATGGATTTAGATTGTCATAACTTTGGAAAAAATCTTCCTCAGAATAACAAACAAATGAGAAAATGAACCGAGCTGGATATAGAAATCAATACAATTGACTAATTAAAATCAGCTGAACTAAATTACGGATTTGAATAAGTTATGTAATGTAATAACATTGTGAAATTACTGTGATTAAAATATTTTTTTAACTTAAGTTTAGGGACCAGTTCTCACGTTTGACTTGTTTATTAGTATGCATATCTCTAGCATATTGTCTGTTATTAATGGCCCATATTAATGTCTTATTCTGACCTTATTTTAGATCCCTTAGTCCTACCCCATACCTACACGTAACAACTACTTTACTAACTATTAAAGATAGTTCACCACCAAAATGAAAATAGTGCAATTAATAACTCAAACCCAGAAGACCTTCATTCATCTTCTGAACACAAATAACCGTATTTTCGACGAGATCAGAGAGCCATAGACAGCAATACAACTGTAATGATCCCAGATCCAGAAACATCAGTAAAACAGTCCATGTGACATCACTGGTCCAACTTCAGTTTTGCAACGCAAGGAGAATTTTTGCGCAAAGAAAACAAAAATAACAATTTTCTCAACCATTCTGCTCCACCGGTTACGTCTTTTGCCATTTTAGAGATTATCACAACCTAATGAACACGCACACGCCACTTTAACGTATCTGACGTAATCAGCCTATCAGTTTACATCCGGGAGAAAGCATGCACATCAATGTAATCTGAGGTTGTTGATGTAGAGGAAAGTACTCTCTAAAATGGCAAAAGACGTAAGTCAGGGAAAAAAGGATGGTTGAATACATTTTTGGGGCAAAAATAATTCTCCTAGCTTCGCAAAAATGAAGTTGAGCCACTAAGTTGAGTCACATGGGCTGTTTTATAGCTCTTAATGTTTTAATCTGTTTTAATCCTAATTTGAGTTCCGAAGATGAATGAAGCTCTGGAACAGGTTTGGAACAACATGAAGGGGAGTAATTCATAACATCATTTTCATTTTGGGGTGAACTAACCCTTTAATAAGCAGCATATTAAGAGTTTATTGAGGCAAAAAGTCATAGTGAGAACTAGTTCCAAAACTACAGTGTGAACATGTATAGATGAACATTTATCCAGACGAAACACGCATTATATGTAGTAGAAAGGATACTTATTGTTTATTGTACTAACAACTGAAAATATTTTGAAATGGTTGAAAAAACAGTGATTTGATTTGTACTACAAAACTACTACTACTAATAATAATAATCATAATAAGAAAATAAAGCTGCAAGTAGCAACAATAACACATATTGTATTGCAATTTTAGACAGTTGAAATTAATGATAGGTAACAGTTATTGCAAGTCTTCTCTATTAAAGAATTTATGTTATTTTCAGGTTTCACTCTAATGATTATCTGGCAAAATTGAAAACACTTTATGAGCAAAATGATGATTTTATAATGTCTCCATCAGCAAACATGAAAAACACTGTTTGTGTGCTCATTAGTGGTCTTCCGCAGCTTTCTAATGGTTGCACTTTCTTTCATTACAGTGTTCATTATTAATCCCAGAGGAAAATTTGTTCAGAACGAGGAGATCTATGATATTATATGGAGATATAGTCTACAATTGAATGTATGAGAGATTTAAGATCATTACACATTGGAAATAATGTGTTTTTGAGGTATTTTTTTAATGGTTATAGTGCTACCTAACATCTGAGCTTTATGAAACTCATCTGCCACAAGTTTTAACCACGTTTCATAAAGTTTTGTGTTTTTGTTTAGGTTTTATAGGTTTTTGAGAATATGTGGCCACAGCCCATTAAATGACCCTGGTAAAAATCTATATTTTTTTTGGATAATTATTAATCTAGAGTCCAGAGAATTGTTCTGTATTGGTTTGATCGAGATTGGGCCAAAAACCTGATACTAGTTATGTAAGTAGGTTTTTAACATACCTAAGAATATTAAATTAACAATTTGATTGACAACACTAGTCCCAGAAGCAAAGCTACAGTATTCAGAATAAGATGTATCATATAATAAAACGATTTAATGTTTCTATAAATATTTGAACATGTTCTAAAATGGGAGATTATTTTCTATAGAAGTACTGTTAACTGTTATAGCGCCACCTATAGGCCGATGTTCACCAGTTTTTTATAAAGTTTTGAGTTTTAGTTTATGTTTTATAGGTTTTATATGCAGCCCGCCCCATTTTTAAATAAGCCAATTATAGCGAACCAAAGGACAAACGTCTACATTTTTCGAGATTGAGGGAAAAACCAGGGACTAGTTTGCAAAAGTATGTTTTTTACATATTGGTAAATAATTCATGAACGGTTTGATTGACAGCATTTTTTTCTTGAAGCAAAACTGCTCAGTGTGAGAAGATCTATCAAATGATATGCATATTATGTGGATGTGTGAAACACCAAGTGATTATAGAGCCAAAAAACTTGTTAGCGCCAACCAGTGGCAGATATAGGACATTTAGGCCATGAGTCGAACATGTCCACAGAGTTTCATTCCGATCAACCTCCGTTAACCTTGTCTAATAACTGCTCAAACTTTATTGGCCAATGTTTTTTGAGATAAACCAATAAAGACCAAGATACTGCATATAAATTTTTAAGCCAATCGGACCAACTGCTGCCTAGTTATAGCTAATACAGTGTTTTCTGCCTCACAGCACCACCAAGTGGCAGACCTGCACATTTTTTTTATTACTATTTGACTAAAGCTAGACCTCAGACACATATCTATGGAGTTTGGTGAGGATACCTCATTCCATTGCAGAGTTACAGACCAAATAACATTTGGCTAATAGCATAGCATTGGCATACTGTTTCACGCCAAAATCAAAATGTTACAATTTTTTTGGGCGAAAAAACATAGGACTAGTAACCAAAAAGTAGGTTTCGAATATAGGTTAATTTTGCAGGAAATTGGTGCGTCGTAGCGCTAAAAAAACTTGCTTGTCCACTTTTGTTCAGGCTATTTCAAGGATTGCAACGATGTGACATTTTTTTCGCAAACAGTTTACAAGCTACGGCCAAACTCAAAGTACTGAAATCAAAAGCACATTTTGGGCAAAATGTGTGTAAACTCACTCAAATACAAATGACACAAGTGATATAATTGATACAAGGGCAAGTTCGCCAGTAACCAATACATTCTTCTTTTTGCAGGACATGCATTTACTTCTTGTGAAACATACTGACCCAGTTCTTCATGGAAAGAAATATGATTCTGTTTGGCAGTGGCTATCTTTGGCTTACCAAGCTAGCAGGTTACAAGACATTTTACAATGCATGAACAAAACTGTAAACAATTTCTACTCACAAACTTCAAACACAAATTACCCATTCATTTATGACTGAAAAATACAACATGGGTGCGTTCAATATTAGTAAAAAATTAGTTTTTGCTTTGGTATTATAATCAATTAATTTTACTAGTATTGGGATCGACTGCTAAAATTTGGGTAAAGTGACAGGCCTGCTTCCCAACAATTATCAATCTGTTATCTATGGACGCAGTTAATCTAGCACTCGGAAATCCAATAATGGATATTTAATTACTGGCCAGTGCTAAAAATAAGCAGCCTCTGTTGACATCCACATTCATCAACATACGCTCCAAGAACACAGAATTCCCCAAAATGTTTCTCCTCCCGTGTCCTCGGCTTCCTGCCTTCTGCCCGGAGACACAATGGTGCCGTCCAAGGAAGGAATGTGCACATACAGTTGTATATGCATGCACAAATACTAGCCAACAGGAAATCAAATAAAAAGATGCATTTTTTTTCCAGAGGCTCCAGTGGAATGCTGCAGATGTGCCATTATATGACGTCTGAGCTTTAGTTAGAACAATGCTTGCCTCCACAGTAAATTCCCTTTACTTTTAGAGACTTTTCTAAGCTAAAATAACCAATGTCATGCTGTCAATTTTTTTGATATTATAAAATATTATAAAAAAATATTATAAAATGATGTAACAATTATCCCAAAGATGTATTTTTCTAGAAATATATACTTTTAATGAGGCTTTTTTGTATCAAAAAGCATGAAAATAAAAAAAAATAATTAAAACATCAATTACAGAGGAGTTGAATTGAGTCTAATGCATGATTGCAATTTTCACTTTGCACCAATAATTGTTTGGTAACTTCGTCATTTAACTGATACTCTGTCATCAAGGTAGTTTGCTATGTTAGTTTACATCTGTAAAGCTATGAAATGCCTGTTTTCAACCCTAAAAAACTGCCATTCTGACTTAATTATTTAAATTTTGACATAATTTCACTATTCCAAGTCAAATTTTGAGGAAGAAAATGCTATTCACAATTGCATGTAACTTAGAAATGCAACTGTATTTCTCAGAATGTGACTTTATATCATGCAATTCTGAGACAAAAATCTGAAATTAAAATAAAACTTTAATCACAGAAGAGGTGTATTCAAGTCCCTGTATGTATGAATAGCCCCCTAATCTTCTAATTAGTTAATTATTTATTAGAGGCAAATAAATGAATGAATGAATTAATAGTTAGTTAGTTAGTGTCATTAACCCACTCTGTTTGAACTCGGTTCATGAAAGGAGTATGTCATACACACAGAGAACAATAACATGCAATTGAATGCTTTTGTTCCTTCCAAAACTTGCAGTCCTTACATGTCCACAGTGACAATCAGATGATGAAGTGAAGTATGTAATCTGCTCTTGTTTTGAAAGTTCCCTGTCCTGGGAAGAGAGGCGGGAGCGCTGCTGGTGTGGAACGGATACCAGCTGCAGTCTGCAGGGAGCTCTCGTTTGTTTCTGTGAGGGAGGATAGGCCCTCCCGAATCCTTCATCATCATGCTCATCAACTTCTTCAGATGTTTCTGAACATGTGCTTTTTTTGTGGAAGTGGTTTGAAATCATTAAAATGAAAAACACTTACAACCGAAAAGACTTACAGCCATCTTTCTGACTAGTATGGAGGAGAACTCTAAAAACTCTACAACCACAAACTACTTTTGTATGCTTGACAAGAGCTCGGTTTGCTTTCCTTATTTTCTCTTAGCTCTTGGCTAGCTGCTTTTTCGACAGCGCAACTTTAAACGCTTGAAAACTTATAGTGTAATAAAACATATTTCTCATGCTTGTGTGCAGTGCATCGGTCTGTAACCTGGAAGTGTTTTGGAATGCTAACAGAAAGATGTCATGAGTCGTGGCTGAGATCCAGGAGCACATAACTCAGCTTCAGCCAAGTGAAGGAGTGTAATCTGTTTCTAAAGACCATTACGGCAGACACTTAGCAGTCACTTTGTGCAAACCACTGACTCTGGTGAACACATGCTGTATGGATGTAACGCATTTACAACTACAGTATCTGCAAAATCCTAGAAATGGCTATCTATAGAGATCTGTTCTGTACATTTGGATAAAAAAACTAAACATTACGACTTCATTAGCAACTTCATACTTAGTGTGAAAAAATGACACTTGCTGAAGCCTTGAAATGAACTGCAAATGAAAAATAAAAATGTTATTACAATAAAATGGAACTGAATTGGAAAGAAAAATGTGCTAATATTTTTCTGATTTTTCTCCTAAAATGTTTGCATGTGAAAAATAACTGTTTTAAACTACTTATTTTGCACAAGAAACCATTTACAGTAAAAAGTAAAAATTGTAAAAGTATATAGTGAAACTAAAATACCATTACGTCACATCTATGATCTTGTTTATATTTGTAATAAATGCTAAATGTAACAACTAACACCCTACAATGAAAGGATCTATCCGAATTAATGATGCTTTTTTAGCATGACAAGAATATTAAAATAATTATTTATAGTAAACTGTATTTTTATTAAATTGTCATTATTACAAAATGCAAATTACACTGCAAAGTGTTCATGAGTGTTATGGAAAGTACACTTAAGTAGACTTTTATTTCATTTATATTAAATGATCTGCAAGTACAGTTTTTTTACATACTTTGAAATACACTACAAGTGTACACAATTATTATTGGATGTATTTTTTACATAAGTTACGTGGCACATACAAAAGGATCATATTTGATTTGAGAGCTGTGCAAATTATCAGTGAATAAAGGTCTCATTCTTTTGGTCTCATAGTCATATCGCTGCTCTTTCTTTTAATTTTTTTTTACTTGACAGCCTGACTATTTTATACATTCATTATTTAGCAGTGCACAACTAGTGGGCAAATAATGACAATTTTGTATTAATATATTAATTTAGAAAAAGTTCTGGGGTGCGTTTCCCAAACAACGATGTAACTCACTGATAAACGTACATAGTACGATGCATTGTTTTGGAAACGAACTAGTTACACACGAACACGGTCGCATCTCCGTCGTTTGAACCACGTTAGTTCAACAACATAGGGCCATTGTTAATGACGTCACACACATGTCATGAAGATATATCTTCTGCTATTGAACTGATTAGAGATCTCCAAGATGCTGCAGTATTGAACATGACACATATTGACTAATTAATTATTTTTGTTCACTGTCATTTTGTTTTATTTGATCTTTGAATCATCACGGGTTCCCTCATACGTCATACTCTGAGGTTCCCTTAGCCTTTTTCGCACATGCGCAATTTTCAAAAACAGCGTTTAGAATGGACGTGCAAAAATGCATAATTAAATCACTTTTTATTAGGGATGCTCATTTCGGTTATTTCTCATAACCGACAACCGATGCTCGTTAAATGATTATTAACCGACAACATTATTTTAAATAAGAATTGAATTCAAAGGATAGCGCCTAGTAATATTAATAGTAATATTAATATCAAAGATGGCAACGTCCACGAAACTAAGTCTTAACACTTTCTGAAATGACAGGTGCGAGTTCTTTCATCAAACCTTCATTAACCGACAGCAGCTTTGCGCGGAAAGGGGAGCATATGAATCGCGTGCAGAGCACAAAACTGACGAAACCTGCTCCGGCGGAAAACTGACGAGATCTAATAAAACTTTCAGATGACACGCAGCTCATTTCTTCATCACTATAAGTT
>JAUCMT010000051.1:13786772-13799329 GCA_032357475.1 Enteromius thamalakanensis
AACACAAATCAGTCTCAATAAGTGCTTTTTTAGAGCTTTACCAAGTGATTTACCAAAAAGTGGCCCAATTTACCTGATGTCACCCTACTGTATATAGGCTATATATACTATATATACAAGTACTTGATAGGCTCTATCTATCTATCTATACAGAACTGTGTATTAACTGATTACTAAAAATCAATTACTTAGAATAATCAAGAAATTGGAGTGTATGACATTTTTATGATGCTCATAATTAGATTATTACAGTTACTTTTTATAAATTATACGATTGCACATATTATTCACACAATGACAGTAAACCCTTTTTGCAATTAAACAATGTATAAAACATAGGCATGTTTTTATCAGCAAAGCACTTTGGCATAATATTTATTAGAAATATCTCTGAGGAAGTTAATATAGCATTAATGTAACAACGCATTTACATGTTTACAGTTCAGAGTTGTTTACTGGTCATACTGACAGTTAGATAAACTTTTTTTTTTAACTCACAACTCCCCTTTTTTTTTTAAATATACATGATCTAAAATCAGTAAGGTAGATTATTCATAGACCTTTGAAGAACAGAACAATATAATTACAGATATGAATTTCTCTCCAAAATCAATATTGCAAATTTGTTGTAGACTTCTTATAGATCAAAATAATAATTACTATAATTATGTTTCAAAATAGCAGAACCTTTTTGGCGGTTTATAATAAGACGGTGTGAAGGAGGTTGCATGACACATACCCGTTATAAGTGCTGCTAAGCTCGAAGACGCGTCCATTTCCGTCCCAGGGGTGTTCATGAGTACATCCCGTCTCAAAGCAGCACTTCTGCGCCATGACCGAGCGGGATTTCACCGCTTTCACACTCTTCCCGACCACCACCGAGCAGAAAGATCCCAAACATAATTCTCTGCAAAAGCTTTACTGTAGGAATGGAGGATACCATCTCCGGATCCAACCCAACGGGACGGTGGATGCGAGTCGACAAGAGAACGACGCTTACAGTAAGAATACAGTTTGTTTATTTATTTATTTATTTATTTATTTATCCAAACATGCTTGATATAGCCTACATGAGACGTAAAGTATGTTATAACAGAGCAAAATGTAAAAATGTTAACTAAGATATAGATTAAGTAATGATATAGGCTTACTACTATACTACTACTAGCCTACTTACTACTACTATACAGTGTAAAATGTAGGCTAACATAAAAAGTAACATAAAAAGAACGTTACCTTACTGTAACACTTATCTTACTTTAAGGTACCTTACTGTTTCCTTACTGTATAACTTACCTTACTGTAAAACTGTAAAGCTCTTTTAAAGGTAAAAGCAGTGAAAGCAGGATTAGTGGCCATAAGGGGTCATGAGACTGGATTATACCTGGCAATGGACAAATATGGGAAACTTTATGGCACTGTAAGTTTTTGTTTGTTTGTTTACAGTAAAACAGAAAATGTAACGTAATTTGGATCACAAAAATGCATGGACCTGTATGCGTTGAATATAATATTTTATATTCAAATGCACATATTTAGACCTCTATCGGTTTGGGTTTTTAAAAGTAAAGCATGATGTTTAAACTTGTTGAATTCCTGAAGTCTGATTCATGAAAATGTTTTGTGTGTCAGGTCATGTTGTATGACGAGTGTTACTTTATTGAGAAGATAGAGGAGAACCACTACAACACATACCGCTCACAGAGGTATCAGGAGAACGGAGACTGGTACGTGGGGATCAGAAAGAACGGATGGGCCAAAAACGGCTCCAAAACACACAAGGGCCAAAATGCAATCTACTTCCTGCCAATTCCAGTGGATGGCAGCATTCAGTAACTTGTGCTCTGATCAGAGGCCTTCAAAAACCTGATTTAAGTGTACAGTATATTATATATTTATCTTTGGTAGTAAATGTGAATGTAAAAGATTTGTTTTGCTATTGTATTGTTTTGAACAAATACAATTATTTTGATATAGTCTTTGATATATATATACATATATTTATAAATCTGATCCTTGTCATATGTGAATATACTGCATATAAAGACTACTGTAGAACTACACATATATACTATATATTTAGGCTGTACATAAGAACTGAAATTATCTTAAACAGCCTCTAGCTTTACTGTGAAAATACTGTGAAAAGTACTTTCGTTATAAAACAATAATAAATCATTAAACCATTTAACATCAAATAAAAGCCAATAAAACTGATGGTATTGTTGAAAACTCATTAGTAGCTATTTATAATTATTGTAAACTCCAAAATTATATTCTCAATAGCAACATATTTCAAATGCTTAAATTGCATCATCAAAACAATTTTTTTTTAAACTCAGACCTGTTGATGACTTCTTTTGAGGAGTTCGTAGCATGTAAGCTAAATATATTTTAATAACAGCATAGTTTTTGGAATTCTGCTAAATATGTCTGCATCCCACCTTACTGCGCATTTGGATTGTATCCAGCAGTTATTAGATGTGTTTAGCTGGGGCAGGAGAATACAAAACAAACCAAGAGAAACAACACAATTTTTGAACACAACATTGATTTAAACAATTAAACAATATCTACCTAATGAGCTTTTTGAGACCTCTGTTATGGTTTCTTACAGACAGTGTTATTTTAACATTATTTATATACCATAATTGTACTCATGAATATATTGAAAAATATTTTAATAAATTTGTATTTATTTTACCTATGTGTGTCATTTATGTTCATTTTGCCCTATTTAGCTTTATTTCAGTTTTTTCCCCAGCAAGTTGGCACTCATTTAATTTTTAAGTTTCATCTAAATTTTATATAGGGCCTATTTTAATTTTAATATATATATATATAATTTATTTTTCTACAATAGGTGGCAGAAAGGGCTGGCTGTTTATCATTACTCTACAACAGGGGTGCCCACCCTGCTCCCGGCGATCGACTGTCCTGCAAACTCTGGGGCAACTAATTACGTTTTTTAGGATTGCTTAAAAATTAAAGGCATGTGTGTAAGTTGGAGCTAAACTTTGCAGGACAGTCGATCGCAAGACAGTCGGTGGGCACCCCTGCAAACCCAATAATCTGTCACCCAAACACATAACAGAAAAAAATAAATATTATTAATGTTGTTGTTGTCATTGTTGTTGTGGTGTAATTGCATAATTGTAATTGTAATTATTATTATTATTATTTTTATTTAAGGTTAGTTATTAATAATATTATTATTATGTCAAAGTTAGTTTATTATTTATTGTATAAAGTTAGTTTTATTTTATTTACTATTTATTTATTATTATTGTTTACTATTGTTAGTTTATTATTATTATTATTATTATTTTAAAGTTAGTTATTATTATTATTATTTTAAGGTTAATTTATCATTGTTTATTATTGTTAGTTTATTATTATTATTATTTTAAGGTTAGTTATTATAATTTGTATTTTTTTTAAAGTTAATTTATTATTGTTTGTTATTGTTAGTTGATTATTATTATTTTAAGGTTAGATATTTTTTATTTTTATTATTATTTCAAAGTTAGTTTATTATTGTTTATTATTGTTAATTTATTATTATTGTTATTATATTATTATTATTTTAAGGTTAGTTATTATTATTATTATTTTAAGATTAGTTCTACATCATTAAAAATAAGAAATAAGCAATTATTACTTTTGTTTAAATTTTTACAGCACACCGAGGAGAACTGTTTTATAACTATTTTTTTGTTTTTAGTTTTTTGCTGTTTTTTGCTTGCATCTGCTAAAAAAAAGGGAACCATCCAGAATACCATGGAAACCTTAAAACAATTCCCTAAACACTACCCACAGGTATCATGGCAGTCCGTTTAGAGAAAAACAATCTACAATCTAATCTTAAATTCATCAGGACAATTTTCCGACACAGATTGTACTTCCCCCAGCAGATGGCGGTAACGTATATAATTACCCACTGCTCAGTTGACTTGGGCAGAAAATGGCAGTCCTCCACACATTTCTGAGCAACCTCAGAATATATTACTGAAACCTTCTTGTAAGAGTTTCAGTGTAAATTATTTCCAGCTTGCAGACTGATATATAGCGTAGACAAAAGAACGCAGATAATATAGGTACTGAACCTAATGGAGCGACAGCTGAAACAAATGGTGAGACCCCCTTCGGTTAAACGGTTAAAAGTAGAAGATTGAAATAAGAAATTGTTTTAATAATGCAAATCTGTAAGCATTAAAAGACAAACACACACGCATTATCAAACAAACAGATGTACAATTGCATATCCACCCACACAAGCGCAGAGGAGAGCACACACACACACAGAGCCCTGCACCCTGGCCTCCAGCCTTTGGGGCCACGGTTGGAGCAGGAAGGGAGCCATTCACTGTAAACTGAACAAGCAACAGCTTCCTCTGGGACTCCCCCAGCGCAACTGCAGCCAAGATACCAGCATTATAAAGCACTTTGACAGACCCGTGTCAAAGAGGAAGACAGATCCTCCAAAAACTGTACAAACACTCCTTCATTACCTCGAGTACACACACACACACACCCCTGCAGTGTGCCTCCTGAGGAGTCTTCAAACTCTCATCTAGAAGCGGAACGTGTTGTTGACATTTGCACGAACGCTCACTGACTCTGTGTTCTGTGTCCGTCCATCCAGGACGGAAAGAGGGGATGCATGCCGGTCAGCTGATTCCACTGTAATTAAAGACTGCTTTCCATCTGCTGAAGCACTTTGCAACGTCCCGAGCGGCTGCAAAAGCTATGAGGCTGAAGGGGGGAGGATACGAGGATGGAGGACGAAAGAGGGGTGGAATGGAGAATTCTTTACGGTGCGCCTCGCATGCTTGCGGTAGGGCCTCGGAGAACGGCTTATTAGGATCCAAGCCTTCTCGTTTTCAAAACTGCAGATCTGGGTTGTGTGGACACTTTCTCCAGGAATGCTTGTGCTCTTTAAGCGTTCGTTTGAAAGGCTATTGCTGTGCTGTCGTTTGAGGGACGATTGGGGAACATTGTCCCAGAGCCACTAAGGTTGCCATACACTCTCAAGCTGTCACTGGGGCGGTACCTTTTCAAAAGATGCACGTTTGCACCTAAAGGGTACATTTTGGTACCTTAAAGATACATATTAGTACTTAAAGTGTACATATTTAAACCTAATAGGTTAAAAAGTGTAGCTTTTAAAAAGGTACCACCCCAGTGACAGCTTTTGTACCCTTATTTTTTTGAGAGTGTAGAGTGCTGCACTGATTTTTTGTAGGCCAGCTAGGAAGTTGACATCACCCTGATTGCTTAAAAAAAGGATTTTTTGTTTACGCCAAATTTACTGTGTGTTGTAAACAGTGAAGCTCAACAAAACACATTTTTAAAATAGAAAATACATTTAGTTTAAACCCTCAAGTGCCAAAATATATTAAAAATTATTTCAGGGGCCAGTAAATACATGTCCAGTTGTACGATGCCATACATTTGTGCTGAATGCAAATGTAGATGGACAATAGACCAACACTGCATTAAGAATAAATGAATTATGCTTATTATTATAATATTATTTCATAAGTTTATTTTACAATTTAATTTGATTCATATATGTTATTATAGACAAGATTCTTTAAAAGTGCATACAAAAATGCATTTTCTTAAATTAAAATATAGCGTGAAATATATTTATGGAAATATATTATTGTTTTATTTTAAATATATTAATAGTTTTATATAAAATATTTTTTGCATATTTTAGCTAATTTATTTGTGGTAATTTTATGTATATTTTATGCACTGTTAAACAATTAATCACATCTGATATAAAAGTTTTTTGTATGTGTACTGTCTATATTTATTATGTATATATAAATGTACACGCATGCATGTATAGATTTCAGACAAATGTTTTAATATTAAATATAGTTAAATTATATGGATATAAATATGTACATGAAAATATTTGCAAAATATATAGGCTTACTGTATGTGTGAGTATTCATATACACTATATTAAGCTTCAATTCTTTCAGTCATTATTTCAACCGTTTTTCCTGCACGATTTCAAGGCTACTAGTGAGTAGATGAATGTTCGGCGTAATGATGTTTAATGTTTCCTTTAGCAAGCCTTTAAGTAAAAACGTTTAAAAAAAGGTAGCAATGGTGGTTTTAGTGATGTATGTTATGTCATAGAATAAAATGTAATATGTTTTGAGCTTGTGCCAACCATAGACCTTACTTCAGGCATTTCAACCAAAAGCCCAGAACGTTATGACGATGGAACCAGAGGAGCTCATTTCAAAAATATGTCACTAGTAATTAAAACATCAATATTTGGTCCCAGAATTTTTCACTCAGCCATGTACAATCCTGTTGTGAGAGATTGTGTAGTAATCACAATACTACAGTGTCCTGGGAGGTTGCCAGGTGATTGCATCAATGCCTTGACTTTCTTTTTTTGTCCCGTCTATTAGTGTATTTATAAAATCCACAGAATCATGTTGTGTAACCAACATGCAGAAACATGATGGAGCCAAAACATAAAACATGAAAATGGTGTCACTGAGGACTCAAATAGACTCAAATAGCATCAAGGTCAACGCATCTCTCAAAATATCATCAATTTATGGCGTGACAAAGTTCATTTTTGCTGTAAAATGTAGTGCACTCATACACTTCAGTTAAAAAGACATTCATAGAATACCTTTATGCTCGTCAAGGCAGAATTTATCTGATCAAAAATGCAGAAAAAAACATCAACATTCTGAAATATTATTGCAATTCAAAATCATGCTTTTCTATTTACATGCACCTAAGAATGCAATTTATTTCTTTGATGAAAAGCTGAATTTTCAGCATCATTGCTTACACGATCCTTCAGAAATCATTCTAATATGCCGATCTATCATCAGGGTTGGAAATAGTTGTGCTTCATATACACTACAATATATAATATGCCTAATCAATGCAGTACAGTACAATATAGGACCTGCCAGATTTGTGCAATGTTAGCTCAAACTATGAAGATGCAATAGATTTATATTTGCGGTGGGTTGTGAGTTAATGAGCTTGTGACATATTATGTAATCTCACATCCTAAGATTAAAAAAAAGAAATAAATCAAACAAAGCATGTGCAAAAACACAGTAATGAACTGACTCGGTCAAGTCTTTTGGGAAAAAGGCGTCCTTCATCTGTGCTCAGTGTGTTGGTCACCTTTTCCTCTTCCTGTGAGAGGCTGTGAGAAACGAGTGCGATTTCCATAACAACCAGATCCCCAGCTCGCACACCACATTCTCGTTTGTCACACCTCCCATTCTTAGGCACATAACTGACCGATTCATCTGCGGAAAGAGCTAAAAATAGACCCCCATCCTCCGAACTATCTAAAGATGAGCGCGGTGTTACGATAACAAATACATGGCAGCTGTACTCTCTCTTTGTGCGTCACACTAACACAAGCGAGGCTCTGGGCAGGATGCGTTCTCGATATTCCCATGATGTGATACAGCATAAGCTATTACATCTCCATCCAGAAGTACAGGAAGTCCACCTCTTGTCTTTCATACTTCCTGATTATAAACCCTCTTGGCAGGAGAGTGTGAATGGAATATTGCACTCTTTTATCCCTGTCCCATTTCTTTGATGAGCTGTAATACATCCTCAGGAAATAGAATATTGACATTAGCTTTAATAATTAAGTGGCCGTCAGAGAGACTGATCTCATCTGAACTGCCTTCTTATGTGATGTGTGCTGAAGAGCTTTATTTTTGGCATGAAACTGGGTCATATAGCGCATGTTATCATAATCACTTTTTTTTCTGCGCAGATGCCCAGTCATGGGGTTAGAGAAAATGGTATTAAACTATGTCACGGAATAAAATGGCAGGGTTCTTCCGAAAAGTAAATGTAACTGTCTTTCTTCCGCGGAACGCAAAAGAAGATGTTTAGAAGAATGTTTGAACGTTTTTTTTTTTTCGCACAATGGGCCTCGTTCATGAAACACAAGCAGAATGAATTGTGGGTTAAATCGTTCTGATGTAAATTTCCGGATTCCTGAAAGTGCCAAATTAATGGAAACCTGTTTCTGCCACTGAATATACAGTAAAATAAAAAAAGTAATGGCAACTTTATATCTCACAATTCTGACTTTATAATGTACAATTGCATTTATATCCAGCAAATAATGGATGGCCATTATAATATTTATTTAGTAGTTAATAGTTATTATAATAATAGTTATTTTGATCAGTTTTTTTATGTTTCTGCTGAGAGTTGATAAACTTTGCAAGGGCACCAATATAATGTTAGGGTGTTGCTTTTTGGTTGAGAATGAAAATCGGGTTGACGCTATTTTTTGACATTGACTGAACATTTTGGTTACACAACCTAAAAACAACCAATATCAACATCAGCTGGCATGGGTATTGGACATCACATTGACATCAGATATTGATATTGTATTTTGATCAACCAACGTCGCAACTGAAATTGCAACAACTTTTGAATTATTGGGTGAACTGAGTTTACCCAAATGCTTCAGGTTTGTGTATTGGTCCAGTTCTGGGTATCTGATTACATGTAAAATGAATTCCAAAAACGGAGTACTCTGGATTATATATTAAAATACTCATAATTAGATTATAGTAACGTTTATGAATTACATGATTACAGATTATTAATAAAATGTAATTATTCGTAACTTATTGATACTCCTTAAATCTTCTAAATTAAAGTTTAGAAGTCTTAAAGATAAAGGTGCTTCATGATGCCAAAGATTGCCATTTGTAAATGGTTCTAAACAGTTTCACAGAAGGTTCTATGTTATGAAAGAAGGTTCATAAGATTACAAAAAGGTAAGAAAGAGATGTTTTTTTAAAGAATCGTTGACAGAACGGTGTATAATAAGTAATTATGTAATCAGTAATCAGTAATGAACTACAATTTGAAAGTAACCCAGTACAGTCTCACTCCAACTCAACGTTGGTTCAAAACCCTTTTGCGTCGCCTTCTGAAGCTCAAGGTACCCCTTTTTATTCACTTTTCGACGTGAAGGGTCCTCCGTTGTTTTGAATAGGAAACCCTAAGCATCAATATGCATCTTATCGTCATAATTAAAAGATAGATTGGGTAAAAACAATAGCATTATTGCAATATATGTAAGGATGTGATTTCTCAATGTAAACAGTCAAAACAGTTTTATTTAAGTGATATTATTCACACATTTATGAGCACAACATAACTCAACCTAACCCCTGCCCCTAAACCATCTGTCAATAAAACACAAGGGACAATTTTTAATGATTAAAACCTTGTGTTTTACTCTCTTCTTCACATAAAGACTTTGTATGGCTTCAAAAGAATTGGAATGAGACACGACTTGTTTGTAATGTATTTCTTCTGCTTGTTTATGATTATATTGTGCAATAAATACCTTTACAGTAACTGCATTTGCCTGTGTGTGTGTTTATATTGTTCAGAGGTGGGTGGGTTTAGGGTAGGGTTGGGGTTTTGCTCCAATAAAAGTAAAACCTTATATAAATGCATGCAAACCATTACATTAAGCCAGCAACCTGAATACAACGGAGGACCCTTCACGTCTAAAAGTGACTAAAAAGGAGTACCTTTAGCTTCAAAAAGCAACGCAAAAGGGTCTTGACCAACCGTCAAAATGGAGTGAAACTGTGTTGAATTGGTACACTTTGTATTCTAATATCATTTTATAGTGCTTTCCTGCCATATTTTGGGAACATCTTCTTATGTGACGAAAATAATACCGATTTGTAACTATATATGTCAGCAACGACAATTTTCATTCCTGTGTGAACTATGCCTTTAATGTTCTCATGGAAAAACATCTCTTTTTAGAAGGCAGCGTGTAACACACGCACCTCCTTTTTCAACATAAAAGCATATCCGAGGACCGTCATCTATAAAAAAATGTGGCCTCTGAATGTCTGTTGGTTTAACGTCCATCATCACTTCCTTTTTCCTTTTCCAGCCATTCTCTAGATAGAATCCCATTGGAATAAAAATAGCCACTGTCTAACCTAACAACAAACAAAAACCACTGAGTCGTGACCCTATTTATGGTGAATGCCTCGCATACCAAGTATAACTCAGGCATCTCCTTCCCTTTACGATGTCAATGCTGCAGGATACACACACACACACACACACACACGCTTATGTATGTATACACACACCCATTCTTTTCTGTCCTTCATTCATTGCCTCTTTTTTGAGTTGCATCCTCTCTTGTGAAAGAGCAGGAGAGCTCCTGTAATTATTCCCTTATTCACAGGAATGTCCAAATAGGCCTTTTGAAGCAGGCCATTGTCTCGATGTGGGAGTGGATCAGGCCGGCGCAGGAGGTACTGAGCAGCTTCCTGTGGACAGAACGTCTCGAGTGAAGCCACGCAAACACTCCCCCGACCCTAAAAGTCCCTGTTGACCAAAGTCCTAATATTAGGACAGATAATCGCATCCTTCCTGGGAGGATATAAAAGTGAATTTGTGAGACATTATGCAGAACAGTCAAACATCCTCTCAGAGAATCCTAAATGCAGGAGGACCCTTTTTAGAACAAACATATAATACTAACATATTTTTACTGCATAGTCAGAGGAGAACTGGCATCCTGCAGTAGCCTAGTCTACGTTTTTTCTCCATTATCAAACATCAAAAGGTTTTCCTTTCTAGTCACAGTTGTCTTTGCCTTGCAGGTTACTCGAAATATTTCACATCATGCACTATTATATTTTTAATAAGCACCCTTGTACCAATTGAACTTAGTTTACTTGACACCGTATATTAAAAAAACTGTACTTGCATATAATATAATATTATATTATATTAGTGAAATTAAAGAACACTTAAGTGTACTTAATGATGTTACAGTACACACTGCAATAATGTTTTAGTAATTTTATCAAGTTTTAAATACTTATTTAAGCACATGCAAAGTACTTGGATAAAATTAGATAAAATTACATTTAGTTTAAATATTTTGTTGAACTTACATAACATTAAATTTAATTTAAATTAAATAAAAAAATTATGAAATTATTATTACCATCAGTAAAAAAAAAAATAAATAAATAAATAAAATTAATTTGAAGGGACTTCCACTATGTTGTTTTAAGTGCAGAAAAATGTATATTTTAACTTCTAAAATGTAAAAAAAATATTTTTAATATAAATATTTCTCCCTTTGGAAAGCAAACATTGAGGAAGACCATAGTAACCAATGTAGATGGAAACAAATTAATTTCATATTGACTTTAAAAGGAAAGAGAGGAAAATTAAGGCTATAGTATTTAACAATTATTTTTTATTTATTTATTTTTTATTAATAAGGTACATTCATTCCCGAAGGTACATATACATGTGTACTTAAATCCTACTTTTTAGCTGAACAACTTGTAAATTTAAATTATTATTTATTTTTACCTTTATAATATGCTCTCTTTTTAAAAGTATACACTGTATATATTATGAAAAAGAGTTTTTTTTTTTTTAAATCTGTGATCATTTAAAAGTCTGCAAGTGCATAGAAATCAAAAAAATAAACAGATTGCTGTATAGGGAGGATTTTTTCCTGGCATATTTTCCTCAGATTGTTATAAAACCTATCTGATGACTGATCAAAACACCCCACTAAACTTCAGTTGTGTCCTAGAATAGCTGCAGCTTTACTGAAGCAGCCGGTCTGTGTATGTAAATGCATCAGTCATCTGTGTATTTACAGTAATGGGTTGGTCAGGAAGCCTGCAGGTGTTGTTGGCACTGCATTGAGAGCTCATTTCTGGTAGGACAGGCTGCTGGAGTGTAATAAAGGTGCCTTAGAGCTGCGCTGGGTGTGGTAAGAGGTGGTTAGAGGGGATTTTCAAGCTTACTGGCCGTATTCTGGCAGGGCCCTTTAGGGAGTCGTCAGGAGAGACGTGTCGCTTCCTGTCTGGAAGAGTCTGAGCGCTCTGGACACAGATCTGTGTGAGAGATGAGCTGTTCCTGCATCCTGAGAGATCCAGCTCTCTCGGTTTGTCTAACTGTGTGCTGTAGTCTCCGGCGCAGGGATCTTTTGCTTTTTTACTCCTCTGTGAATGCTGTTTTGGGAATGTTTATTCATTCGTTATGATTAATTCAGCTTTAACTCTATCCAGTTTGTTTTGTTGATTAGGTTCTAATTTTTTTTTTTACTTTAGTTATCTAACCAACAGTGTTTAAAACTATGTACTATTTGTTAAATTGTATTCACTATACAGTATTGTGATTATTCTGTTTATTATCTCTTTAATAACCATTTATATTTACACTTCAAAGATGGCATAATAGCATGTCAAATATAAATATAAAACGCACTTAAAATTAATTAAGAATTTTTATAAACTTTATATTATTAAAAAAAAAAAAAAAAAAATATATATATATATATATATATATTCAGCGTTTTTCTTTACATAATATATTTGTGTATGCTGTGTATATTTATTTTGTATATATATATATATATATATATATATATATATATACAAACACATGGATGTCTATATTTTAAGAAAAATATGTGTATATATATAAAAAAAAATATA
>JAUCMT010000051.1:13806994-13831217 GCA_032357475.1 Enteromius thamalakanensis
ATTGTGAAATGTTTTGTTATGCACTTCTTATGCACTGAATACATGAAGCTTGTTTGAAAAAGCAAAAACAGTTGCCATAATCGCTAATAAAAGCGCAATCGCAATATTAGTTCAAAAAATCGCAATATGATTATTTCGTCCATATTGCACAGCCCTAGTTTGGAATGACATGGGGGTAAATGATTAATGATAACATTTTCATTTTGGGATAGAGTAAGCCTTTAACACAAAGCATTTAGTGCTGGCATGCAAATTAATGGAAAGTATGGACTGTTCCTCATCATTTCTAGTCAACATGAATGTACATGAATGTATTTCTGAGTGAAACCAGATATAATCAACAAGGCAAAATGTAGGATGGGGCTTGACTTTATCCATTGGGAATGAATTGGATCATGAAAAATGGAGATTGGCCAGAGGGACGAAAGTTTGTGACATTAGCTGAGAAGGAAGGTCATTTTAGAGGTGGAACAAGTAGTTATATTTAATAAATAAAATTAATGAAGACGAACTTAAAACCTTATTTGGAATAATAGAACAAAACTACAATTCACGTTTTGTGTTCATGATGTACTACAAAATTGCTGCTATTGAGGTGGGATACGGGTAAGGTTATGGACAGGTCTGGTGTTATCAAATTGATTTAGATGTAAGTACATTGTAGTTAAGGCCACCTTATATGTAGTGGGACCAAAAAAATATTAAGAATAATTATAAACCATGCACAATAATACAAGGAAAGTGCATTAAGGAGGTAAATAAGGTGCGTTTTGACTTCGTGTTGACTTTAACAAATGAAATGATGGATGACACATATGAAGTTTAAACACTGTGCATGTCTGAATACAAAATGATTTTACTTCCTGACAAGACCTCATCCGTTAATGCGTGACAGTCATACTTGCTCCTTCTTTTATAAATGACCCTGTGTCCGATCTAAGAAAAATTACCCTCTTTCCTCGTCTTCTTCAGCAATTAATTTGCAGCTAAGAAAATCATTGCGCTGGAGTCTTGGAGGGACTCCTAAGCAGGAATGCTGCTCTTGAAAAGTAGTTATGACTTAATGAGAATTCCACTTGCAGCAGGAAGGAAGGGCTTAAAATTCGTGTCCCTCAGCGAATTGAACGAATGTTAATCATGATCCCTTCGGCACACGGAAAGCTCAAGCCATGGCTGGGGAAGAAACAGAAGGAAAGAGAGAAATTGATTTAGAGTTAAAGGATTCATTTTGTCGGGGTATTTTTCACAATTTCATTTTGATTGCATCAGTGCTGATATGTCCAGTGATCAGGAGATTGCTTGGAAGCAAAAGTAGTTCAAGCCTTTGGAAAAGAACTTGCAAATTACATTGCTGTTATATTTATTATTCAGCTGACGATCTGAATGGTGTGACAGCACAAATTCAACATCTGAATCAAATAACGCACGCTCAATTCCATAACAAACATACCCTGATCAAGCTTAAAACAGCAAACAAAAAATATAAGCATAAAAGTTTAAATGGGTCGATTAATTAATAAAAGAAAGTGGACATTTAGGTCAAACATGTAAGTACCTTATATTGTTTAGTTATAAAGTCCAATACAATATTACACATTAGTAAGCCGTGCTACACTGATAACTAGAAAACTACTCTTGAAAACAGAAGTACTGCTATGCTAATGAACAAGTTAGTAATTTCCCAAAATTTGAGATGCCCAGTGTTTTGACTGAATCAGATTTCTTTTTTTCCATCACTGTCATTTCCTGATAGCTTGAGTCCAGTATGCACTGCAAACAAACAGATGGGCTGAATTTTCTGGGCCTGTTTTGATTAAGGGTTACATGCGTTCTCCAGACTTGTATGTGTGCTCTGACTTGCAGCCAGTCTGCACTAGTCTTTCTTTCCCTTTTTTTTGCTCTTTTTTTGTCTGCGTGAAAGACAAGGATGTGAAGGACACCAGGCCTCCAGAGATCCTATCCCAGAGGAAGTAATGCTTTCTGCCCCTTTTTTTCATAACATATTATTTATGTTTGACAGAGCTCTTTGAGACAAATGGCTGCCATATGTAGAACAGAAAAAATTGTGGTGCTTTTCCACTATGAATGCGGGCCAGTCCAGGGTTACCCTGGGGAATTATTTCATAGGTAAGACATAGAGAAAATCAATCTCTATAACAAGAACTGTTGCTTTGAAACATTAGAATTTAATTTATTGCCATTTGCACAGCTTCTGTAGTTCAGCTATATTGGAAATTTTAAGTCAGCTCTATAGTACATGAATAAAAAAGGTAGAAACATGAGTAATATTACACATTATAAGAAAAAAAAATGTGGTAATGTTTCGCATTTTAAGGGAATAATAGGAGACACAGGTAACTTTGTGGCATATATGTTATGCATCTGCAGATGCTCTGAAAACATAAGTGCATGCAAATTTCTGCGGCTTACTCCGGCTTCATATCACTGCGACATAGCATTCTTGTTGGAATTTCCTCAGTGCATCCTAGTTGTCCCTCACTCAGTCCTTCTGAAATAAAAATACCTTCCATGTCTTGCCCCAAAGGGACCAGCTGGGACAACTAATCCCCTCTGGGGCACCTGATCACCCCACCCCCCCTCCTCAAAACCCAACCCTCCCAAATCTCCCTTCCTTCCTTCCTCCATCTCTGTTCTAATGGCTCCCTTGTTCATGCTGGACAAAACTGGCCCTTTGTGGCTGCTCTCGAAGCAACATTAAAAACAGGAATAGGGAAATTGTAAACAGGAGGCTTCTAGCCAACAGGCCAAGGCATACAGCAGGCCTCAGAGGCCTACTTCAGTATAAAGCACAGAAACAGACCCTTGTTGCTGTGGGGATTAAAAGGGCTGGGGGATTTCAGGAACACTGCAGAGGCACAAAGCCAGTGGGAAGGGAGGGCTTGGTAAGGAGATACCTGCATTATATATCTACTAGCGGAAATCATACCTTTATTTATACAATGGCACGGGTGACTTGATATGGTATAGGTGCAGAGCGAATGGAATGACACTCACTGAAGCCAAGCTTCGGGACGGCCAATCTGTCAGCTGGTTAGTGGATCAGCCCACAGCGCTCGCTGCCACTCAGCCAACGTAAACTCAGGCTGCTTTGTAATTAGTGAAGCCGCACACACATGCTCGTAGTTTGCATTTGATTGGAGTCGATCCTTTGCTTCGCTGGTGATGTTTGTTTGGAGAGTTAACCAGGCTTAGTTGAGGCAGCCTGATCTTAACTCTTATTCATGAAACAGATATCAAAGGTGGCTTTTTTGCCACTACCGCTGCTCCACAAGCACACTGATTCTCTATAAATAGTGGCATACATATCAGAACAATGGATTCACCCCTGAGCATCAGATATACGCAGATTTGGGTCATCGCAAGTTTGCTCCAGTTCTCGGGTTTCCAATGGTAAACTTGTCCATCCAATGTACTTGTTGTCTGTGTGAGAGTCACACTGACATGTGCTCTACAATGATTCAACATGACTCATCAAAAATGAATCCTGCGACTGCAGAAGGCACGTTGACAAACTTGACACATGGTTCTCCTGATGACACACCATTCCTCACCACTGCATGATAGCAAAGAGATCTGGGCTGATTCACTTCATTCCAGTGAGGGGTTTAGTCAGAAACTGCATTCAAAATGCATTACAAGATGCAATTCTGCATCAAAGCTGCGAGCTTCTTGAACAAATCAACAAATTGAGATCGAATTGGGGCTTAACATGCCTTAGCATCAGAGACACATTTGATGTTAGGCATGCAACTGTGTGCACATAAATAAAGATTTTTACCACAAGTGACATCCATTTTTAATTAAAGAGCTCTCTCTGTTTCTGAAAAGGGAGAAACAAATCGAGGGCGGGAAGCAGAATCATTTGTTCCAACTGCGAGCTGCATTCTTATCTGTGCCGGGCAGGCTAAAATGCACAGTCACTGACTGCTTCGCCTTCAAAAGACACACCATATGCTCTTAAAGATACTGTGAATATGTCATATGTTTATGAAATTGAAATATATTTAGTACGGTGGCAAGGTGGTGTGTACAGGAGAATGATAACCTAATGTTGAAGATTTACTGCCTAGGAGAAAACAGAATATGCCAGGTTGGGTAGGCCTTTCATGAGCAATATTGAATCCCCTTTGAGGCCCTCGCCACCCCCCCTGCCCCCACATCTCTTTGCCTCTCCGTATGATTCTGAACTTTCCATCGACTCGAGCTCACTGTGTGTGCTTTGAACTCCTAGCCGCTCTTTGAAGGAAAGTCATAAAAAGACCTTTTATTTGGGCCCGGTTGCTTTGATGGGTTTGTCACTTTGTACAATGCACTAAACCATCCTGGGGAGACAGCCTTGTGTGTCTGACAAGCCAGACGGGTTGGTGGGTTTGGATTGAGCAGCCCAGGGCTCGGAGGCAGCACCTCAAAAACGAGCGAACCTAGTCTCCTGCACACATGTTAGCCATCGCATGCCTTGTTGTGGTGAGGCATTTCATCTTGACAGCCTCGACACCCCTGTTTTAATGTGCAGTTATAGTTTCTAGCGAAATTTGCATACTTTTGAGTTATGGTTGATGTCCTGCTTCAAGATCAGTAATGGGCTGTCTCAACAAAAGGCTCTTGTGCTTGGTTTTTGTGGGAGAATGTAGCACTTTGTACCTCTTTGTGAGGAAGATATAAAGAGCAGCAGTAAAGACAGTGGGACACCAGATAGCCCGTGTTTGAACAATGCCTTCAAATTAATCCTGGGGAACAGTTTTATGTGTACAAGTAACTGGCCTGATACACAAAGGCTACCGGAAATCAAACGCTAGACCCCTCCTTTCAAATTCATACTTGCTTTTCACTGAAATCAAGCAATAACAGTCCGGATAAAGGTGAAAGGAAGTGAGGAGAGTCCCGAGCCAGTTGGGCACAAAGGCAGTGTGAAGTAGAGTGGAGTGATGCATGGGAACCAGCACTGAGAGATCTTTCCGGATAGGTTACCGAGCCCAGAAGCACAAAGGTGCCTCGTTGAGGTTGACACTAGGCCAGCGTCGGAGCGCCGCTGTCCCAGGTGTCGAGTGTCAGGGCGCCATTCAGCCCAGGAAGTGTCCCGTGTCGCCCTGTCCCCACGCCCATCAAAGGGGCTGCTGTGTGCTCGCCATCAACCTCAGCATGGCTTAATGTCCAGTGGGGAAAGACATGGCCAGTCGCTTCTTTCCCAGGACTGCAGGTACCTGAGCTGGATCAAGGAAGAGAATGCATGTGAAACAGAGCTTCTGAGGATTGGCTGAGCTTTCTGTATCAACCCTCTCCCACGGTCACAAAGGAGTGAGAGGATACCCAACGGTGAGAGGTTTACTGGAAGTGCTGAGGATTAAAGGACGTGAATCACATACTCCTGTTGGACATTCCAGGCGCTGCGTTACAAAAACGATCAGACCGAATGTTGTACATGATGCGTTATTGTGAAACCAACTTAAAATAGAGGGTGAATTTGTGAATTTGCATAATAGACAAAGACTGGAAGTCGTCTGGTTTTTAAATTAGGACGTTTTGTGTGCAAGGGTCTCATAATTCAGTGTTCAAACTTTCAGGCTTTTAATAACCATGTCTAGCGTCACATCCGTCACTTCCCAAAAGGAAAAGTTGATTTAAATAAAGTGTCACTGAGAGCATCCATCAGGCCACTAGTCTGGCTAGAGAGTGAATGAATACACTGGGGACAATAGAACCCTGGGTGACTGTAGTCCACCTCTATCTCTAATTATCACAGAGTTCAATTTGGGGGAAGGGTCACCATTGATGAAAAATGGGGGAAGGGCAGGTGGGGTGAGGGCACTTGGAAAGGGAAAGAGTACATGTTGTTTCAGGTGGCCTAACTTGCAGGCTTCCAGCTGGCCCCAGGAAGTAGCCCTTGAGGGCGGTATTGGCAGCTCATTAGCAGAGATCAAAGCCCCGCACTTCCTCCTGGGTAAACTTGCTCTACTCAGCACCCTCCACCTAGATCCCCCAGAGCTAATCTGATTGATATGCAGACAATAGGGCTAATTAACAAAATGGAAATGCTAGAGAAGCAGCTAAACCCCTGGACAAATCGAGGATTGTGGGTCAGTAAGCTACCAAAAATGTAACAATTCCCAAGGGTGCAAATGATGCGGATATCACTGGAGGTTAGCACTTCATTGGAAATATTCTAACTTCCTAATCTTATTTCATTGAGTGCCACTCAAAGCCGTCAGGCTCATTAATCATTAATGGCGAAAAAATAAATAACTAGAGTAACGTCCGGGGATGTGTGCGAGCTTCTCCTTCATCATTCAGAAAATTGCTGTCTCACAGGAAGTGGGCTGCTGATAGGGATGTGTGCCTCCTCCTGGCTGGAGCTTATTTTAGCCGATAGCTTGTCAACAAAGGCCTCCTTGGGATG
Organism: Enteromius thamalakanensis; assembly: GCA_032357475.1. Classification (NCBI taxonomy): domain Eukaryota; kingdom Metazoa; phylum Chordata; class Actinopteri; order Cypriniformes; family Cyprinidae; genus Enteromius; species Enteromius thamalakanensis. The sequence continues at coordinate 13,813,410 of JAUCMT010000051.1, forward strand.
GATAATGCTGATCCACTGTGCTTTGCTTTGGCCAGCATTGCTGATTCAGGTCTCAAATATAGCTCCCCACTGTTAGTGACTCTGTGATGCACTACTAATGAAGGTCAGGCATTCTCATGTCAACAAGGAGCGCTGAGGACAGCACAAAGGCTGACCTCCTGTTTTGCCACCCAACCACACTGAATGGCATTATTGCTAGATACATAACTGCTGACATATATGTACAATATAGAACTTCAATAAAAATGGTCAAAGAAAACTAAACACTATGTGCTGCTATACTTTATAGATAAGATCAGGTTGTTTAACAAGAGGAACAGTCGGCATGTAATTACAGGCCTCACACATTTCTTTTGATTTTATCCAGTTCTGCAGGCCGAGAACCAGCTGCTGTCACAGGAAGTGGGGACTTGTCATGTATGCAAACATACACACACATAAAGAGGCTGAGTGTCCTTTCTGGTACCGATTTTAAATGTTTATTTCTCTATAAAGGCTTGTTTGTGTGGAAATTTATGTTATGGTGTCGTGAACTAATGTTGAGTAATGGCAACTTTGTGAGGGGCTTTTTTTGTGTTTTGGGTAACGGGGTACTGGTGTGGGTTCTCATGGGAGGGGGAAGTCTGCTATGTAAGGGGAATGGCGCGTGGAATGCCCAGAATGCTTGTGGCCTGAATGGCAGGTCCACGCCCCCAGCAACAGGTCACGCTTCATCGCTAGTTTGTCCCATGGGTGAGAGTTCAGGGCCGCTCCTGTCAGTTCTCTGAAGAAGGGTCGAGGGTCACCATCTCTCCAAGAGCTCGGCTTTCCCCTCTGTATCAGCAGGGGACCAGAAGGGGCCTACCCCTTCTTCCCACACAGGCCCAGATCTCCAAAGGCTTGCATTCTCCGCATATATCCCTCACACAAGCTCCTTCCTGTGGGCTTGGCTTAAAAAACGGAGGGACCCCCAATTGGCCACAGGCTGCTGCTTTTTAAATCAGGTCGCCACTCTAGTCTGGCCAGATTTTTAGCAAAATAATTTAGCTTTCATGAAAAATTCACTTGAAGTATTTATGAAAAAAGGAACTAGTTGGTTAGACTTTGTGCATAGTACAGCGGGGTTGTTCACTTGTAATTTTTAGAATTATAAACTACAGTCAAGTTTACAATATTTTATTTATGAATGTTAATAGGTTGCACAGATTAATACATTAATAAATATAGTACAAATATAATGTATTTAAAATACATTTTTTTCACACTAAGTATATAGTTCCACTCTATTGACATATTTACTGACATCACTCAAGACTTGCTGATATAAAAACGCTAATTAAACCTACATTTCTTCATATTAAGCCTGAAATGTGTTTTAATGTCACTACCGATGAGGACTGCATGATCTTTGGATAATACCAGTCTTTACATGCAATATATTCAAAGAGTGCTTGAAGTACTAGCAACAGTTCCACTTGAGCACAATTAAATATCTTTAGTTGGACTTCACTACTTCTGCACAACTAAGTACAAAATCAGTTGTTCAAATTCAGCAAACTTTAAGTATACCAGTTTAGTATACTAAAAGTACAATTGCAGTGCATTTTATTAAGTAGATTAATATGTATTTTTAGTATTTCAAATATATTTTAGCATATGTATGTTTCACTAGATAAGTATAAAAAATATATAAATAAACAAATAACCTATTCATTAGTAATTCATCATTAGATTTATAAGACATTAGGCAGAAACCACTTCCATGGTAAGGAACCCATTGTGTATTGGAGATGTTAAATTGCCCCATTTGATAATCCTATTCTCAGTCTGTGGTCGTTTGCACCAAATGGAAAACACTGTGTTCAAAGAGTGCATGTACTATATTTAGCTCTGTCTCCTTCCCCAGGTTTGCATCTAATCAATACTAAAAGTGCTGTTTCTTTCTCTCTTTTTTTGTTCAAAGAGAGATACACACTAGATTTAGTGCAGTGTATAAAACAAAGCTATAATAATAATGAAACCCTTTCTCTCCTAAATTTAGCACATCAAATAATGTGATTTTATTTTTAATATGAAAGCAGATGTTGTCATGGAAATGTGTGCTAATGTGGAGGCTTCCCATTAACATTTGACAGCATTAGTCAAGCCACAAGCTGGGAGTTATCCGTGGGGGGAAGGGTAGACAGAGGGATGTTAAAAAGGAAATTCACACACATTTCCTGCTTGTGGGATCGTTACAAATCGACAACATCCTGTTCTTTTGTTGATCCTGCATGACCTCATGCTGCTGCGTCATAAATGTGTTTTTGCTACTTCAGTGCAGCCAAACTGGAATCGGAAAATGGGGCCGCTTAAATGCAATTTTTAAGCTTAAGCATTTTAAGCAATACCGATAGTTCCTGACCTGTTTTCTGATTACCCCAAATAAGGATAAAGTGCACGCCACTCCAGGCTTACAAATTAACCAGTGGTGATGAAACTTAAAATGTTTTGGACTAAAACGAGGCCGTGCAATTATGCGTCATATCAAAATGAATACACGCACGACTACAGCAGCATCTTCAACCCGTCATGTAAATAGCCTACGCAGTTGCCTTTAATTCCTTTCAAGATGATTAAGAATGCTTCCATACCGTAACAGGTCAGGACCTTTAGAAGACACGCACGAATAAGGCAATGTATAGAAAACATGAATTAAAGCAGTAGTAGCCGCCTTCTTCATGTAATCCGCTTTGACATTGCCCTTGTGACGAAAAGACCTTATTCTTCCATTCATGAAATCTTGAAAAGGCGCATGCGCAGTGAAATCCGGAGCTCTCCCATTCATAAAAGTGTAACCCCCGAGTCGTAATGCCCTCCCATTCACAAAAAAAGAGAAAAAAATCTGTCAAAGCATCTGCGCAGTACGTTTCTTACCCTCCCATTCATAAAAAGCCATTTCCCTCATGTAGTTGCAACATCGTATGGAGAAGACTGTGTCCTTACTGCAGTGCACATCGCACGGATAGTCGTCCGGATTTTTTTTCCCCTTCGTGGCTTCGTTTGGATCTACCTATCATTCTCTCTCTGGTTTTTGGTATTGGATTATATCGCAACACTCTGTTCATCTGAGAAGAAATGATCTCTATTCTAATGCAAGTAAGTAAGTTTTTCTATTTATTTTAAAAATATATCCATATATATAGAGGCTATTTATAATATTATAATGCAGTTCAAGTAAATGTAATCCAAATGTCAAGGACAGCGCTATAACATGAAATTTCTATTATATTGCTTCAAATCGAGTCGTTTCCAATCTGGTTTATCACAAAGCGCCGATACAGCCGTTCTTTAGCAACGCATTGTAGGTGTATGTGAGCCTTGTGTAAATATTTAACTACGGTAACTAACCACGACAGGATCGTGGGCGATTTAAGAATGAAATGTAGACGTAGAACAGGTGAGAATTCGGGGTTAACCGTGTGCGCGTCGTTTCTTTCGATCAGGGAAGCGACAGTAGCCTATTTCGTGTTGCGTATCATGATCCGCGTTTGTTCGCGTTTTTATCTTTTACTATCGCGTGACGCTTCACTGCAGCTCGAAGCACTGAAGCTCATCTTAAGCATTAAAACAGTTTTGGCGAGTTAAACACTGAATGGAGATTAGCGAGAGACAGAGGGCATTTCTTTATTTTCGTTATGCCTGTTTTTAGATTCTGGTGAATATGTCATGGTTCGTTAAAACAAAAAGGCTGTTTAAATGTTGAATGCTTTGTGTGAAACTGTAATTGTGGCACGCCAATATATGAATGTCCTTTCAGACGACACTGCTTTAGAGGCTGCAGGCTTGCTCAAGAGAAGCGCAGAAGCAACGCCACTTCAATTTATTACATAGCTCACGCAAAAATCTAGCAACAGGTTGATATTTGTCTTATCAAACAGCCTACCGTTTTTTTCTGTAAGAAAACAGAGGCTGTTTGACATTTTATAAGACCGCACAACGAAAACATTTCACTGGATAAACTGTCTTAAACGTGCAACTGCGTTTAAGAGGGTATTTTACCTTTAAAACTCTCTTAATAGATTCAGTTTAACTGTACTATTCCTAACCTCACGTCAACAGCGTAGTGAACTGTTAATTTAATTGTTTTGTGAATCTTTAACCTAGGTTAATGTACTTTTATGTTTATTTTATTCAGAATAAACCCCTCCCATCAGAACACTAGTGCAGGCTTGTACTTAGCCTAATGCTGATAAATCTGATTGTGGAAGTGAACGTTTTTACAGGTTCCTTTTATAACAATTTCTAAGTGCAATTTTCTAGTTTATGCAATTTCAGATATATTTATGGTCTTTTCACGCACAAACCAATCGTTACGTCATCTGACTAGAATTCTATGAGGGTGGTTTTCAGTACTAAGTTGTTCTGTGGTCTTTGCAGGAGTGCTAAATGCTGACCTGAGCTCTGGTATATGAGGAACACAACCTACAGATGGAGTCAAGGGTTCCTCACCACATTTCTGGAGTCTCCTCCTCCATCATGGTGCAGCCTTTGCTGGACAGCCGCATTCCCTATGGACGGCTCCAGCACCCATTAACTATTTACCCCATCGACCAAATGAAATCTTTACATTTGCAGAATGACTACATTGACACCCCTGCTGTGATCTCACAACAGCCGCCAAGTCACAAGGCAGGCACGAGGGGGCAGGAGATCCTGCTGGGAGCCCCGCACCATCCTCATCTGTCCCGCTGTGAGGTCCCAGATGCCACCACGCATCCCTGGATTTCCTTCAGTGGTCGGCCCAGCTCCATCAGCAGCAGCAGCAGCACCTCCTCCGACCAAAGGCTGCTGGACCATGCAGCTCCCACCCCTGTTGTGGATCCGTACACTAATGGCAATGGCAGGACCCTAGGTGCAGAGCAGCCCAAGGCTCTGAGCTCCAAGGCTCAGAATGCGAAGGCAGTCGCGGCCTTGCCAGTGGAAAAGAAGCATGCTGCGTTGTGCGAGAAATGTGGCAAATGCCGATGCACGGAGTGCACTTTGCCCCGGGCCCTGCCCTCCTGTTGGGTTTGCAACCAAGAGTGCCTGTGCTCAGCGCAGAACCTAGTGGACTCTGTCACTTGCATGTGCCTAGTCAAGGGCGTCTTCTACCACTGCACTGATGAGGACGAGGAAGGCTCCTGCGCTGACAAGCCATGCTCCTGCTCGCACTCAAACTGTTGCGCGCGGTGGTCCTTCATGGCAGCCGTTTCGTTGGTGCTGCCCTGCCTGATGTGTTATTTGCCCGCCACTGGTTGTGCCAAGGTCTCACAGAAGTGCTACGATGGCATCAGCCGCCCCGGCTGCCGATGCAAAAGCACCCAGGCCTGCAAGGTGGCAGAGGTCAAGGCCTGCCAGCTGGAAAAACAGGCCTCGTGATGGCGTGCCAGAAATGGAGAGTACAAAGTGACTGGCGAGCAAAGTTCACAGGAGCCTCTCAGATAACGGTGTACTTCCCAAAATCACGGTACTTAAGGTTCACGCATGATCATCGAGCGTAAATCAGTAGCAACGTTTGACTGACCAATGGGCACAAATCTTTATTTTACTCGTTCTACAACAAAGGAGAGGCCTGTGTTTTCTTCTCCTGGGGTTCTCGCGATGGCCATGGGATCAAAGTCTTTGCCGTTTCACCCCTGAGTAAAACAACTCGCTGACACAGAATGCTGCATTTGAGCAAAATGTCTGTTTGAAAGATTCCAATCTCTTCTCTGATGTTTATTTTCTCTTCGGGGGCGGCTATGAAAAGTCAAAGTAAATATCACCCATTCAAGAACACTCTATACTTTGGCAATCCCTCTCCGGATCTGGCACTGCAGAAAGGTTGCAGTGAATTCCAAGCTGATAACACATGTCACAATCAAAATAACCAGACTTCATCTCCGTGCACGGTGCATTTACAAGCTTGTTATAGAGCTTTATTTCTTCTGTTGTTTGAAATGCAAACACGGGAGGTAATTTGGTTTCATTGAAGGATTCTAAGTTCCCTTGACCGTTGCGAAAGACATTGGTGACTGCCCACAAACCACGTGACAGGATGTTTTCTATCTCCTGTGGGGACAGATTGTTTGTTTTTGATGGCAAATGGGTAAAATAGCTTTCATAATTCTCTTTGAAAAACATGCCATAGCATACACGAACTTCCATAATGATTCTTCCAAATGTTAGCGGTTCAATTTGTTGTAGACAATGACCTCAGGGATCATCTGAATTACGTACCACGTGTGAATTCAGCTTGGAACTAGACTCGAGTTAAGGGAACGGGCAGTGGTCAAAACACAGCAATTCAGACACCAAGCATTCATAAGCTACCAGAAGAATCGGGCCAGTAGTTGCGGGAAAAACAGAAGCTATAAAGTTAGCGTCTACTACTCTGGCGCTTCTAAAGAAAACATGCCAATTGTATCACCGTTATAATAAGGCAAAAGCACAGTATTATGTACAGTAGCATGTACAAAGTGTTTCACTGTAGTTGGAAAAGTTCCTCTAGTTTACTACGCACCAAACATAACGCTCTATGGACGTGCCCTAGTATCATACTGCTTTCTCCACATATATATTTTGTTACATGTATAGTATAGAGATTTTGCCAAAGGAGTGCACCATGGAGTTTTCGTTGACCATTTTTATAAACGTTTGTTTCCAAGTGGGCATGCATTGTCGTACTCTAGCCAATTAGTGCGAAAGTAAGCTCTTAAAGGTACGGTGCTCTACTTCCCAAGATTCCTAGAGTCTGGGAGCACGAGGGAAAAGTGTCGGCCTGCGGTTCGCTCGTTTAGTCCCACACACATACTCCAACAACATTTGTACTTGTTGCACAAAATCCGAAAAGCAGAAATACACTACTGTTCTTAGTCTTGAATGTATAAGGCTAGGGTTTAAGTCTTTTTGCGATCTAACCGGTGGATAGGTGCCAGAGTAGTTCCGAGCAGAGAAGCTTGCGTAGCTGCATAGGGAAGAGTTGCAAATGTACCATAGATATCTTAGATTTCGACCTATGCAGGTTACACGTTCTTGTAAATAGTTTTAAGAAAAAAACTAGCTATATGTTTCAAATGTCCTGAGAAATTGCATGGTACAATTTAATTTACGATTCAGTACAAAAATATATAAATGAATTATTATATTTTCGGGAGGGCTGGGGGCGGGTGGGGGTAAAGATTATGTGGCTGTGGCATAGAAGGTAGGGTGTTTAGGTATTTCGATTACAAGCACTTGATTTAGAAAAGTGTGCCAGGCAATAAAAATACCTCTGTTAATGCTAGCCATGCCTCATTAGCACGAGAGAGGCACGGCTAATTCCCGGTTCCTCAGTGCCCCTGAAACTGTAGATTTAATTGAATTCACAGAGGGAACGGTGTTTCGTCACACTCAAAGTAACGCTTTTTCACCCCAATGTGGCCAAGCATTTTGTTTTTCCTCCTTCCTCCTAAAATGGTGCAACATCTTCAGTGCTTGATTGACATATACAGCTGCTGTGTGTGAACTTGTCTGGGAGGAACGGGGATCCCTCTCAAGTAACATTCCATTCCATCCTATTCGGTGTTGCTTTTTCACCCCGCCTTCTGGCTTTTGTTTTTGTGTTTCACAATTCTCTCACCTAAGGAGAACAATACAGCTGTAAAATGTAAACTTTATGGTTGTTCGCCTGGAAATTGAACCATCTTCCCTCCCTCTGAGATGTTTTCATCAGGACGCTGTGACTAAATCTATTCGTGGTACAGTTTCTTGACCACTAGAAACCCATTCTTCTTTTTTTAACCCACTTTAAGCTGCCTTCCAAACTGGGCTTGTACTCTCTGCGTTTCTTTGCCTTCATTGTTCATGTTCATGAGGATTAAAGAAAAGAGCAATGTGCTTTTGTTTTGTTTAAAAAAGCAAAAAGGAAAAAAAACCTCTCACACATATGAAAATGTCCCTTTATAGATATATTTATTTTGAAGTTCTATTTTATATAGTATTTATTTAGATGCCTACTTTTGTTTGTGAATAAAAGCTTATGTCAAAACGGAATGTACATTGAAATTGGAAAATATATATTGTTAAATATAAAACTCTGTGTGTCGTGTCTTCAGTGTCCTCAGCATTCATACAGTACATGCTACTGGAAAATGTGATTATTAAAGATGCACTCCAAATAATGAATTTCTTACTTGGTGTTTTTGACTTGTTTAATATCTGAACGTTCTTGAATCAAGATCGATTACAGGAGAAGCAAAAGGACTTAAGATATTAAGTCTTGTTTTCAGCTTTGCTTAAAACAAGGAAGATATCTGATAATGGGATAACAAAAGTAATCTTAATTCACAGGGAAAATATTATTTTTCTGACCCTATTGGCAAATAGTGTTTTCTTGTTGTAAGCAAAAACAAACTTAAATACTTTCCTAAGAAAACAAGACCAAACATCTTAAGTCATTTAGTCTCTCAAGCTGATTTAAGAATGTTTAGATATCTGTTACGGAAAACAAGAAAGAAATACAAAATAAGAAAATCATTTTTGTTTGCAGCACATCTGTGGGTCATATTAATATTAATAAAATAATGTAGCCAATTAAGGAATATTTACATGAGCTGGCTAATTTCTAAATAAATAGACATAACATATTAGTTTAAATCTTCTTTATCACTGAATTAAGTCACGAAAAATATGCCAATGAATCCCAAAAGTGACCAGTCCGAATTAATTCAGAGAGCTAAGACATAATCATATATCGATACAGTATTTCAGTGATTTAAATAATACCCGTATGACTCCATCATAAGTCTTTATTTATTTATAATACCTTATATAGTTATCCTGAAATATATGAATATTGGATGCTACAGTGCAGATATAATATTTTGAGTTAAAAACATAAATGGAAGCCTATTTTAAATCACATTTGCGCATGGAGGAAGAGGCACAGTCCTGGCTCCTGGCTACAGGAAGAGGCTTTTACTTTACTTATATCAAGATATTAGCTCTCAAGGATCTGGGACTGCAGCTCACATAAAATCTTTACCAACCTGGATGACTCACACACCCATGAATCTGTTGTCATCTATCCAAACACACTCACACAAGTACGTTCACCTATGAACCTATGTACATGAGCTATAAAAACCAGAAGATGACCTGCGTGTGTGCCATGACACATAAGACTACGTTTTAAAATGATTATAATCTCTTCCCTTATATTTATTTCTTCCCTTATGGGTGGGGACAAAGTCAAATTAAATGTCCCCCCCCTCAAAAACACAGTATACTTTTACTACTGATCACCATTAATCAATCAATCAATCAACCAATCAACTGATGAATTAACATATAATTTGAGTTTGTCCCTTTTCTCGTGCAGAAATCCCTGATACGCTGCTGGGATGCTGTGAGTCACTGCCGAGGCATTGCTTATGTTTGGAGTGTGTTTTAATGGGTTGCTATAGTCTTCTGGGTAGTAGCTAGGGCTCTATTCTGGGTAGTTGCTAGGTGCTTTCATATTGGCCCATGTCAACAGAGCCCCCCTCCAGGTCTCTATAGGTGTGTCCGAGTGCACTCATTTTCATTAATCTGAATGAATCCGATCTGATTTCACATTCTATTTACATGAATTCCTAAACTTTGCAATCCGATTCATGTATGTTTACATGTGCATTACATGCATTCTGAAGAAAGCGTAGGTTTACTGGCCAGTTGCTGTGTTTAGAAGCAGAGAAAGCCAGTCTGATAATGTTACCAGAGCTGTGAGTATGACAGACTGCTGGAGGGGTGACATTTTTTCGTAGGCTGGAAACAAGATCGCATTTTAGCACTTGTGCTGAAGTCAATGTTTTGCGTGTGTGTTAAATGTCAGAAATAAGGTCTGTGCTTAACACAAACTCGTTTTATTCTGTGACACAAAATACATCAGTAATACCCAGTTGTTGTAAGCTCTTGAAAAAGGGGTTTGTGAACAAATCAACCCAGTCTCACTGCAATTCGTACATATTTTACAAAGTGGCTAATTCGTACAAATTCATACGAGTTGCTAATTTGTATGAATGTGCACAGATGACCTACACCTAACCCAACACCTAAAACTATTTCACAGATTACTAATCACAGATTTCATCTGAAATATTTAAAATTGTGTTCCAAAGACAAACAGTTTTTATGAGTTTGGAATAACATTGGAGTAAGTGATTAATGACAAAATTGTCCTTTTGGGATGGAGTAACCCTTTATGCAACTATGTGCAACATGTACACAGCCTGTTGACTGTATTTAGGCTTTAAAGGTTTAATTTGTGAATATCAATCTAATACAGTCAACATTTTATGTGGCCATTTGAATAGTTTACATGAAGGCATTTCAGTCTAACTTCAGTCCAATTACTGATATGTTATTTGGTTGGATATAAATGTAGCTTTTGACATTCTGGTCTCTTAATATAGCATGGGTTCCTCCTTCAGTGTAAGTCTACGGGACTTGTATTTGTCCCATTTGAAAATCATTCACTGTACAGTGTGTCCAGTCTTGCTTCTGGAGATAATCTCCAGCCCGCCCTAAACTTACTTTCTTGGAAGTTTCTAGTGATCCTGAAGAGCTTGATTAGCTGGTTCAGGTGTGTTTAATTGGGGTAAGAACTAAACTCTGCAGGACTCTTGCCCTCCAGGAGCAGGGTTGGACGCCCCTGGTTTAAACCAACTCCCCGCATGCCTCAAAGGCCGGAAACTTTCTCCTCGCTGCTCTATCTGCCATCTGCTCTGGCTAAGTTATGTGGCCAGTCATTTTGCACAATTCAGCTTGCGCATTTCCGAGGTGAACTCATCCATGCTGACTTGGTTCAAGAAAATGTCCTCTTGCAAATGACATATTGCAAAACTCCTGAGCACATCTGGTGCTGTACTCATGCCCTCCCCTCTCATTCCCATTCTCTATCTCTCTGTCAGCCCCCAGCCCTCCCTCACCAGGCTTGGATATGAACGCAATGCACCAGAGAGGCAAACAACAGTGAAGCTCAGTAAATTGAGAACCTGAAGTTGAAATGGAGAGCTTAAACTCTTCATGGAATGTCATATGCGTGTGCAAATCTGATACTTAAATCATGCGATTTGTTTTAACAAGAGTGTACTTGCCAGGGTGGCCTTTTCTATATGCGTTATGCAACACATATAGTTATTTTCTATTTAAATAATTTCTAATGTAACTTTCTGGGTAACATTACTTAAAGTTTACTCTATGTATAATGCATTAATGCATTAGTTATGGCTTGAAATGCACCTTATAATGCATTGCACAAAAATCTCACAAAGAATTGTATCCAGAGTTACTTTATTATAACACTTGTCGATTAATTATTACTATGTATTTTAAAAAATCAATTATATTTATATATGACATGCATTAAAATGCACAGTGTGAATAATTATGCATTATTCCTGTTAATAACCCTTCATAAATCACCACTTTCTGTAATATTATGCTAGAAATAATGCAATTTAATCATTACTTAAAAGTAGTATTTAGTATTCTTAACTTATTGAATTTACTTAATGACTTTATTTATGATGTTAAGTCCTTTTTTCTGGAAAAAAGAATGAAAATCGATCCAAGGTGTAAAAAAATCTTAATTCAAAGAGAAAACAAGATTCTTTTTCTTCAATATTTTTTTTCTTCTGTGTTCTTTCTTGTTTTAAGCAAAAACTTACAAAATGTAAAATCTTAAGTCATTTTTCTTCTCAAATAAATGCACATGGATTCAAAAATGTACCTTGCACACATCTTGCTGTGAATTGACACATCTGCTAAATGTATAAACTGAAATATAATGTGGAAAACAAATGAAATCATCTCAAAAAGTGAGAAATAAGGAAGGCCAGAAGCAGAGATGGCCCTGAGAATTGGCCAAATCTTTCAGCGTGAATCGGCTCGCCACACTCATTTTGGAAACTCATGGCATGGACCCAAGTGAGCAACTTTTTAAACAAAGGGCTACTGTCTTGCATCATTTCCCTTCTCCACCACCGCTCCGGAAAGAACTTCTTATCACCATTTATTGCTGGTCCGTATCAGAGGCCTGGTCTGTGCTAACACCCAGCCCGAATGGATTTTCAGTGCTCCAAATGCAGACAGTTGTAAAACGCATTGCAGGGCTGTCTTACAAAAACCTCTTTTACTTTTGCTCCAATTTGCCGTTTTATGGGCAAGATTCTTCCCAGTCAACATTCATGATGAAATATCTCCCCAAGCTGGGCAGTGCTTTTGTACTTGGGCAACAGGAAGCAACAAGCAAAATGAGAATGCGTACATGCATTCGTTTAGAAACAATGTTTTGGTTTTACAGTTTGCAGATTTTCATGTTTCAAGCACTAACAGTGCAAGCATACACACGTGCACAGACACACACACAGTGCTTGCTTATCATCTGCGGGCTGTGTGAAAAACAGTCCTTCCACTGAGTGCAGCAGCCCCCCGAAGCGCCAGAGGGGTTGGAGCCAACCAAACTTGGCTTTCAATATCAGAAGTGCAACACGCCCACTTGGCCTCGGCAGTGGTGCATTCCTAGGGAGCTCATTGTCAAAAGCCAAACACTTCCTCTAGTGTACAGACCGACACGACCGCAGAGACATTTTATACATGCATGGCGTTCAGACCAAAGACAGCTGCAACCTCACCCCATTGCTTTTTCACCTCATTACAGTTTTTAGGACAGCAAAATCAGTAGAAAACATTCATCTGCTGTAAATTAATGTTCTTAAAGATTTGTTAACTTACTTTAAATATGATAATGAACGGTAATAATGTTTAAAACAAAAGATAATATACAGTAGTCTCAAAAAGCATTTGGACACTTATTAGCAGCATGCAGTATTTAATAACATTCTGTCTTTTGAATAGTAAATGTTGTTTCTAAAGGTGAACTAAATATCTTTTTAAAGGTGCTTGTGCTATATTTCTCATAAAACTGACTTGATATTTTGCCATATTTTTTTCTTAATGTTTTAAGTGTCCCAAAAATGAAGAGGAAATTCAATCAGTTCTAATGGAATGAACTTAAGTAGAGACCTTTTTCGTGTTGTTTTTTGTTTTCTAAAGAATTCACTCTTATTCGTCAGAAACATAACCCCTCTCTCACCTCATACACTACATACCACGTACAGTCTGCTAGAGGTAAGAGAGAAGTACTGAAATATAATATCTTATATCTCACTTAAAAGGTAAAAAAAACATAATACATTTGAAAATATCGCTACTGTATATGTAGTGGTGAGATTGTAAGTTTGGGCCTTATGTGTTAGTCCATATTTGAGGTTGTAATGTGTTGTGTATGCACACTTAATTTAATAATTTAAAAGCTTTTTCTTATTGTGTTTTATATTTACTAGTGCATGTCGAATGATTAATCATGATCTAAAATAAAAGTCTTTGCATGCATGATACATGTGTGTGTGTTCTGTGTATATTTATTATGTATAAATACACACACACATTTACATGCAATTATTTATATTCATATAATTTATATTATAAATAAATCTATCATACATACATACATATATATATATATATATATATATACCAGGGTTGGGGCCATTTGGGGCCATTTTTGATCTTACCTGTTTTATTCACACATGACTGATGCATGTGAATCACATTAAGTGTATTTGATTTGTTGATGTTAAAGTTATGTAATGTAAACACAAGGAAATTCACCATGAAATTGAATTAATAATAAAGTTTAAATCAAGACCAAAACATTTGTCAATCATGTATTCAATGTATTCAGAAATTTATCTCCACTGTCATTAAATTATTAATTCATAATCGTACTGTTCTCATTTTTATTTACTTGCATTTGATCAACTCTATTTCTTACATTGCTTGATATTTGTAAATTAACATAAAGTTCAAATGCATTTCTTTAAATGCAATGATAAATAAATGCTCAGCAATAAACAGAAGTCAGTGGAATTCTTCCTGAATTGAATTCCACTTCCTGGAAATCCAATTCAATTCCAATTCTGTTTCCTTTAATTGTTGTTTAATTCCAATTCCTTCTTTGAAGTGGAATTGTTGAGTTCATTCCTGAATTGACCCCAACCCTGATATATACACACATACATGCATGTGTGTCTATTTATATATACATCTTTTAACAGTTCAATCTGGTTTTAGGAGGTGAGAGACATCAGTGGCAAGTAAAAAAAATAGGTGTACAGGCTTTACTGATCTTTCATTGAGCAAGACTAATCGGGTACTCTTATATTAACACTTATTGTTTTGTAAAATAACTTGTGGTGTAATCAGTTTGTGGGCAGTGAGGTGGTATGAAGCAAGAAAAGGCAGGAGTTGTAAGTTCAAGCCTATCCTGAGTGTGGTAGACACTCTTTAGCAAAGGCTCAAAGTAAAGTCCTACCAACATTTCTAGTGGTACAACTGCTCATAGACCACAGTGAAATGGGAATGTATTGTGTTGATCTACAAGGCAAGTTTTAGTAAGCTGCTATTTCAACAGCTAATGTGAAAGACAGGTCAAAAACTGGTTGAGCATCTTCAGTTGAGGTTAAGCGGGATGGTTTCTTCTATTAAGTTTCTTCTACTCATCGAGATTGTTTCTTAACTCTGGCTCTTGAGGTCCATTGTACTGCAAAGTTTGTGACATTTATTGTAAGTGAAAGAGCGTGGAAAACAATGTTCAAACGTCTGTTTGTATTGTGTTTCAAAACCCAAGATTGACATGAGTATGCAATTTCTTTTTGCAAGTTGAGCTCAGCCTCCTTATGTGTTGTCATAGGACGTCATAACAGAATGCAGTTCACTCCTGAGAAACCATCCTACATCTGACCGAAAAGCATCAAGTCAGTGCAACAGGAAGCAAGACCTTATGTAATATGTATGACCTCACAGGAAGGCGACTGAACAAAGGTTTGTGGGTTTTTCTCTCTCTTTTTTTTGGGATGCACTAGACACACATATAAAGGTCCACTGTGTCTCTTCCTTGGGGTTACAAAGATGCTTTGTTGTCCCACTCCGGAGAGGAAAAGGAGGAGGGGGGAAAGGGACAAGCATACGTATCAATTGTCTCCTCCGGCTCACGCTGCGTGGGCGACCTGTAGGCATTAGGCCAATCTGATTAAAAGTAAAAAGCTACTCAAAGGGGGTTACTGGTGGCCTGTTTTATGCCTGTCTCTCCTGTGCTATAGGAACTGAAGTCCTGGCAATGATAAGAAAGATGAACTTTGACTTTCAGCAAACTGAGCTATGGATTACCACACTTGAGCAAACAGCGGGTGCGATCGGTCTTAGTTTTACAAACATCCTGTGAGCCACACATTGGCTTCCTGATGGATGATACAACAAATGTCATGAGATATGACGAGCTAAAAATACACAAGCTGCCAAATTTGAATCATCTTTTTCTCTTCAAGCCATTAAGAATCCTATAATGTGTAAAATGAGGTTGGATTGGAGGAACGAAAAAGAGTTAACCCCATTTTATATCATTTGCATTTTTATTCGGAGGTCCATTTTATTTGGCACAGAAACAGTCATAAGTTTTACCATTTTGCACCCTCTTTTTAAGTTTTAGTACAATTTTATTTTATTTATTAATTTTTTAAGTGCAGTAAGTATCCAAAGTATTCAAAGAGGAACTACAGAAATGTATCAAAGAATTATAACAGGCTGCATCATGTCTGCACCAAAAATAAGTTAACAAAAAAAAGGAAAGAAAATGTTTTTCTGCTTACTTTTTTATTAATTTGATATTGACTTATTAAAAAATAGACAACTGACGGACAGAAGTCACAAAAACAAAGTGGATAATGACTTGAGATACACTAAAAGCCTTTATTAGAACTGTTCAATAAATGTAATACTTGAAATAAAATCTTCACATTAGACAGAAGTATTACTATTATACCCAACAATATAAATTCATTCATTAATTAATGTATGAGCTAATAAATAAATAAAATAAATAAATTCATATAATTTTTTTTTATGTTTTATTTTTTCAAATAAACTTCAGTATGCTTGAGGTTTAAACGGTGCTATGTAATGACAAAGACAACGTTTTCAGCCAGTAGATCATGATCTTTATTGGGAACACAAAAGTCACAGAATTCCAGGAATAACCCAAATACATTAAAAAGCAATTCTTTCATACACTGAATACTCCTCTTGCATAATGAGACCAGAAGGAGAAAACAAAACAAAACAGGAGTGCCATAGACAGAAGATAGAAAGACCTAAAGATCCTGTCAAGATCAGTTAGTCTCCTACATATGACATGGTGAAGTAATACAGGTTGTAAAACTTTATAACTAAGTCATGATATAATGTATGTAACCTTTTGTTGAAAATTATATAGAACAGTTTTGAAACAAACAAAAGAAATCATTATCTTGGGCACTTTTAGTGTTAGTTTTTCTGCTGCTCTAATCTAACTCTTCCTCAGTCTTCAGTATGAAAAGGTTTGGAATGACATTTTCCAACTTAGTTTCAACCAATGCTCTTTTTGGACCATAAAAAAAAGTTAAAATACTTTCATAATAGATTCATTTCAGTAGATCCAGGATAATATGCTTCTACATATGACCTCTTGAAGACAGTAACACGTTGAGAACAACTGTGGGAAAACACAGAATATAGATGAGGCTTTTAACATCCAGGAACTAGAGTTTTTTGCAATGTCACACCACACTTCCACATTCCCGTTTCAACTGGGCTCTGAATGTTGAGAATTCCTCTGTGCTCTGAGCCATAATGATGGAGTAAGCTTTTTCCACAGTGACGTTCAAAGGAATGCCGCCACAGGAACCAAATTCAAGTGGTGACCGCAGTTTGAAATATATCTCCTCTGCATGTCATTGTGGTATGGAATATGCTTGTGTAACAATTACTCAGTTAAAGTTCTTTTGGTTAGAGATGCTGAAGCTAATGAGATCGTTTTATGTCAAACTGACGCATATATACACATTAGAACAAGACATGTTGGGGTAGCTCTCAAAGGAGAAACGATTCTAAAGTGTAAAACAATAGAGTCACGTCTAAATTGTATCCTACATGACCCAAGCACCACAAGAGTCTGTCGGAAGTTAAAAACTGAGCAGAAACACATCGAGCTCATCGAATCTATGCCTCAAAGGAACACTGTGAGGTCTGTAACCCGAGAATGCAGAGCAGTCAGGTGTGTGTGTGAAGTGTTGGCTTCTTGTTGAGGATGTGGTGGGTTGTGGTACTCGTTTTTGAAATCCATTTCTTGAAAATAGTCTGGCTATCCATCACAACATACTTGGTCGTAATCTTTTACTTTCCTTACTTGTAGGCTTTCCACATCCTCATGCTTCCCCATTGATAAACACTCCCCTGCATTTTTAGAAACTAAACTCGTTTATGATGAAATTATTAACTTTTGAGTTGATATTTCTGTTCAGTTCCTGTAGTATTGTGGTAAACAGTGGAACGAAATGGGAGATGAATGTACCTTATGATTACCATAGTAAAGCTGTATAGTATTTGGGTAACGCATTACAAGTAACACAAGATTACTTTAGATTACGTTTTGGTAACACTTTATTTTGATAGTCCACTTTAAAAATTCTACTAACAGTAGAGTCAGTAATCTTGCAACTACGTGTCCACTAGTAGTCATCAGAGTATTAGTAGCCTGTCTGGTTAATATCTTCTAACATTGTTTTGATGGGTGCATGACATATAACAACCCAGTCTCATACAAAAACGTACCCTGACTACGTTGGTCCAAAGTGCAAAACGTAGCAGTGTTACAATAATGGCCCTTAAATTGTATGACTGTTACGTTTTTTGTCACGGTTTAGCTGTGAT
>JAUCMT010000051.1:13868895-13889337 GCA_032357475.1 Enteromius thamalakanensis
ACAGTTGAAAACAAACCTTCAGTAACAGATGATTCTTTCTCAAAGGTTTTTTTTTTTTTTTTTTTTTTAGAAAAATGAAAGAAAAAAAAAAAAAGAAGGAAAAAGTAAGAAAACAAAATCAAAAACCTGGTTTAAAAATGTTTTATGGCACTATGAAGAAAACTAATTATAGAGCATTTACTACTGATAAAACAAAAAAAAAATATTTATTATAATATATAGATTTTTAGTTTTTTACTAATTACTTTAAATCTATTTGAAATACATTAATTTCATATTTAAAATCTATTAGCATTTTACTGACAGATAAAAAATATATATTTAAACTTATGCACAATGCACTTTTCTAAAATGTCTTTTAATATCACTGTTGATATTAAGTATACCAGTTTAGTATACTAACAGTACAATTGCAGGACAATTTATTGAACGCATAAAAATAAAAATGTATACTTTGCATGAAATAAATGCATTTGAAATACAATTAAGTATATTCATTTTTCATTAAGGTATACTGGACCCTTATGACAAAGATAAACAAAAAGCATTTCCAGTAATCGTTGAACACCAGACATTTAATAGCAGTATCTTATTTACAAGCAAATACATGTGCACAGCCACTGGAATTCAAAGGGTGACCGCAAAGCTGCATGGAAAACTGAACACAAAAAAGTAACTTCCTGTGTCATGGACGAGGCCCAAGGTGACAAGAGCAGACAAGCCACAACAAAATCATGCATGATTAGACAGTGAGAGATCAAACGGGCCCCTATCATGGCCACTGCACAAGGTGGGGGAGAGGCATCCGGCTAAATGTATATTCAAAGGTCGGAAAAATGTGCAGTGCCAACGCACAGCGTATAAAAGGAGAAACCTTCGACTGCAAAAGTTGCAAGTACTCAAACATGGGGCTGAATGATTAATGCAAAAAAAAAAACTAATGCTAGATGCCATTCATGCACCTTCTAACACTTAAAAATTAAGCTTAACTTAACTTAAAATCAGCAACTTTCATTTCATGTCATGTAGGGAGCAAGAGAGAAACAGTAGAAGAGAATAGAAGAAAAGCATTGACTGTTTTAGATTCAAATCATTTCACACTGCCATTCACAAAGAGAAAAGCTCTTCATGAATGGTGAACAGCAGTGACTGGTTGCCTTCTTGTCAAACGTCACTGAATGAGGCAGTGAGTGAGGGGGGGGGGTTGGAACACTGAAATAAAAAAAAGCAAGACTTCCCTCTGCTGGTTAACAGGGAGTATAGTGCATGCCTTTCCTACAAACAAGATCTCACACATAAGACTTTTTAATACATTACAGACTTGAAAAGAGCAAATAGCACTCAACATCAAACCACTAATGATTTCAGAACAGGTACAGAGCTGTTAGCATCCACTACTTTACTTCTAGAAACGTAAAAAGAGTATCTTGCTATCTAACACCCCAACTGCATTTTCAAAAGCAGAGGGTGGGGAAAAAAAAGAAGAAGAAGCTCTTCCTCCATCGCTCTGGAATTCTGCGGTCTTCCATTCAGATGAGTAGATAACAGATGGAAGGATTTTTATTTATATATATATATATTTTCCCCACTGGGTCAACGGCTGATTGCAGGCCCGTGAATGTTTTCATTTCCAGCAAGTGACTAGAGTAGATTAAAAACAAAAAATAGCATTATTAATGAGTTTACTTTACTGGTCTGGTCTGGTCAGTCATTATTATTATAAATTCTTTCAGCGCTGTACCAAAATGCATGCTTGCTTCTCAACACAATTTTTTAATTAACACAATTGTTTAAAGGGGTCATATGATGTTGCTAAAAAGAACATTATTTTGTGTATTTGGTGTAATGCAATGTGGTTTAAGTTTTAGAAAACCCATTATTTTCCACATACTGTACATTATTGTTTCTCCTTTAAGCCCCGCCTTCTGAAACAGGTGGATTTGTACAAAGCTCATCGTTCTAAAAAAGTGAAGTGAGCTCTGATTGGCCAGCTATCCAGTGCACTGTGATTGTCCTGTATACAGCAAGCATTTGATGGAAATGTTACGTCACTTACCATATCATAATGCCATGTCCCGGCGCTATGACACTAAAACAATAAAAGCTATTACAAAAAGGCACTTATTGCATCCAGTGTGGACATAATAAATGATTATAATGTCTTAGTACTGCCTTTTACACATCTTCCATAAATGTGCTGAACACACTCTTAATATTTGTTCTGGAATGTTCTGGCCAACTTTGTTATGAATACAACTTGACCAGGGATTTCTAGTTGTGTCCACTTTTGGAATCACAAACAAAGTAGCTTCACTTTCACAACGACACACAGCATCTCCAGAACATGGCGCCTGCAGCAACACTGCAGCTAGAATAATAGCTCCGCCTTCTTTCTTTGCAGAAACATTTGGGTGGTGTTTGAAAATAAACCCACTCTGTGACGTAGAAAAGAGGGGGCAGGTGTTTTAGGGGTGCGTGGAAAAGTCATAACTTTTATGAAGGATATCTATTTGGTTTCGAGACTTGCAACTTTAGGGATCTAAAGAGCTTGTAACGCTGCAAAGAGAAAAGGAAACCTTGAAATCGCATCATTTGTTTAATATGAAACACTGCAGAAAGCCTATATGGCACGTGCAACCCAAAAAATAATCACTTTTTTACGCATGCACCTGTGGACTGCAGTGGGAAACCACACGTCACCTTTTGTCTCCCAAGAATTTTGTGCTCAAGAATTTGCAAGTGTCTTGGTGGAAGATCTCAGCAAGAACTAGCAAATGTGTCCATGAGGATGAGTTTGTTAGTGTTTAATGTTATGCTAGCATCTGTGGCTGTTTTCAACCTAAATTATATCAGGTTTTTACCACTTATTCTCACTAAAACTGTATTTGCAGTGACTGTTTAAAAGTCTCTTCAAAAGCGTTAACTGAATAAATACACTTCCTCACAGGGAAACATGCTTCAGGGTTTACAGGTTTAGCAGACAGAACATGTTGGAGGGTCTTCTAGTATTAAAACTGTGTGTGTTATCCTGGAATGACTTATTCTACAGTGGGTATAAACTCATCCTATTGGTTGGAAAATGGGGACAAGTTTCATAGTATATAGATCCCACTGTTTGCCATTTGTTATTAACACAGGAACAATGATTGATTTTAAAATCCATTAGGGGTCAATAATGCATCTTTTTCCTATGAGAATATAATGCACTGTAGTACTTAAAGCAGCTGGTGCCTTTTTCCATTAGTGCTCATCAAATCCTGTGAACTTTTTTTAGTTTGTCTCAGATGTTAAACTTTCTATGCTAACACGAATATCTACATACTTATAGAAATAAAAGCAATCAAACTGCTTATTTAATACAATGGATCCTGAAAATAGGGTGTGCATAGCAATATGCCGTGGGAAAAGGGTTTTAATTTAACCTTTTATACTTTTAAATATAGATTTTTTTGAAACATAAAAAATTATACAGCTGCCTTCAAACATTTCGAAAGGGGTTGTTCACAAGGGAATGATTATATGAAGGCAAAAAAGTTTTTAAACTTCATTTACTTAACAAAATAGCTTTGCCTTCCTATTAAAGAGACTCAGAAATATTAACCTTTAATAGATGAAGAGAACTCTAGTCCGCGGAAGAGTAGAAACGGAGTCTGCCATTTTTCGGATCTTGGCGTAGTTAATAAAGCCTCTGAGGAAGAGCAGGATACCTGTAGGTCACAAATACTCATTTCAGTTCTCTCGCTTCAAACAGCCTTTTAACTGGGCTGACAACGCAACATTTGTTTACTGCATAAGACCTTAAAATGAAGAATGTCATAAACATCAAACTGTGTTTAAGTTTTGTGGACTCATACTTACCAAGCACCAGAAACACCCACCATAACCAGTACTGTCCATCAAAGTAAGCAGGGAAATAAGTTGAAAACTGAGAATGAAAAGAGAGAGGACGAGTAAGAAAGAGTTGCACAGATAAAGCACCGATCATGTCCAGGCTTGTAATGTCACGAAGAAAACACATTACATTACAGCAAGTTCCAATCATTTAGTCAGATTTGTTGTGATTACTAATGCGCTTCTGCAATGTTCTCACTAACCCAGCCAAGCCAAAATGGTTAACCAATCTAAATAAATCATAATGTGTAAAATTAGCTGCGGATTTCAGGTGGAAGCATACCCGTACGATGAGAATCCATTTGATGAGGGACAAACCAAACCCAGATATGGCGCCGTAACGCCCAGCTGCTGAGGTTGTAAGGCAGAATGACAGAAAAAAGCCAATCCAGTTGAAGAGGAATGCCACTGAGGGAAAACGAGATTTTAACATTGAAATATAAGATTTTCAAAAGATTATATGGAACTGTTTATTCCCATTGAAAAACACACAAACTTGACCCTCATCACCAGCATTTTCTTTTGGTTACTTCCCCCCCTTCTTTTCTTTTTTTATTTGGTTGGTAACATACTTAACTTATGTTTGGAAAGTCCCGTTTTAATGGGAAGTAGATAAAAGGAACACGTCCGTGCAAAGAACCCTCTTTCCTGAAAACACTTACTGAAACACGTCAACATGAAAATGCCGTCATTGCCTATCTGCAGCTGGTCAGCATCCTCAAAGTCATCTCTGGCCACAAAGTCATCATCCTGCAGGAAAATATATAGAGACAGATGTTCATCAACTCTAAATGTGTAACGGAGACAGAAATCATTGATTCGTTTAAAGGGGTCCTAAAATTTCCATGTGAAGTGATTTCCAGCATCAGGAACAAGTGGATGGTGTCTGGAGTACTAGATGTTTGTTTGGAGCACTTGACTGCTTATTATATAAATTAAGAATTTTTTTGTCTATTAATGATGGCTCTAAATCGATAATGCGTTCATGCAATAGCAAGGGACACTGATACGATTCCCTATGCAACGACATTAGTGAACCATTAAAGTGACAAACCCGCTCTTTAACAGCAAATCATTTCAGAATGAGGGTTGAACATATTTGAAAAATTTGTACAAAGCACAACACAAATGTTATAAGTGGCCATTAAGGTACATAATTTAAAATATATATTTATAAAAAAATAAACAAAATAAATATCATGCCACAACCCCTTTAAATGTGGAAAAACGAGATTGCGATAATGGTAGAAGAGTGTGTGTGGATGCATTGGGCCTCGTATAATTCACAGAAACATACATACAAACACAAACAAGTAATAATAAAGCAACACTTTAAGAGCAGACCTGGCAGACAAATAGCTTCATGGTGCTTTTACACTTGGTTTGATTGCTTGGTCAGAATTATAACACGTCCGTAAAACAGCAGAGGATGTAGAGTGAGCTACAGTAGGAATACTGCATGACTTATGCTGTCCTAAACATGAGAATGCTAAATGCATACTAAGCGCTTCTAACTAAAGCATATAGTTTAGCGTGGGTTGCCTATTCATGTGCTTTGAAGGATGTGTGTGCTGTTTAATGCAACGATTCAATCAGTTAACATTGTTTACTTTGCTTTCGTTTTTTCTGTTATTTTTAATTTTGCCGTTTCACTTTTGCTTTCAAATGGTAAGCTGCTGAATTTCTGCTTAAGGGAGTTCACGTGAACCATATCCCAGACCAGCTTTTAAAAACCGGACTAACTTTCCCACACCCAAGATTGTAAAATGGTACAAATTGAACTAAGCTAGTGTGAACCAAAAGTGATTGTGTAAAGGTACCCTAAGGCTTCAAACCATCAACATGAAAAGTATTGGGTAGAGACATTTCTTTGGATTTTTTGCTGATTTTAAAACAACATAAGTTTAAATGCAGACATTACATGGGTCTACTCTAGCATTGGGATACTTGGAAGTTTTACAATGAAACCACAACAATACATTTTCAAAACTGAATCTGCAATGGCACATTATAGGGTTCACTGCTGGAGGGTAAACAACAGAATACTCTCGAGATTTCAAGACATTTTTAAGTTGAAGCAGTTTTAGTTTGACAACCAAGGTGTTATAAGAACAGGTAACAGTGATATTTGGCTGCATGTGTGCAATGTAAAGATGCAATACTATAGAGGGTTAAAGAGTGGGTAATATGTTTTTTTTGTGCTTATATTGTGCTTAAATGCATCTAAGGTCACATAACATTGTAATTTTCTCAAAATATGCATTTAATATAAGAGTCGTTTTGCAATGGTTGCGATACGGTTCATTTGAATCAGTTCGGATCGTAAGGTCCCTCTCTTCCATAAGCCAACTCTGCTCTGATTGATTGGCCAGTTGGCCAAGTCTTTTTTGATTGGTCTTTCCGTATCTAATATTATTTCATGTAGGAAAGGAATGTCAGTTTCCATCATTGATTTTTTTGTTGAAAGATTAAAAAAAAGAAAAGGTGTTTATATTACTTTACCAATTGGAGCCAGAGTCCGAGAATAAGGATAATGCAGACACAGTCACTCAACTGGAAACTCCATCGCAAGCACGACTTGATCAGGACGTTTCTCAGTAGTAGGTTTAAACTATTTGCACTTACGGGCTGTGGTTCGGAGACACTTGTTGGTCCAAATAAAGAAGGTATGGATTTATCTTTCATGGACAAATGTTTAGCAAATCCCGCGTTGAACTCTCCAAGATTAGAAAAACAGTCATTGGTAAAATGACGAACGCACAACAAAAGGTTCTTGTTGTACTGCTTTTGGTATTGTGGAAAACATGAAGTTTAACCACTGATGTAAACTAGCAAAAAGACTAGCAGACGTGTTTGTGGGCAGGTCAGATTTCACAGGGAGGCGGGGTTATGCAAATATGTTACCTAGTGACGTACATCAGTAACAGGCAGAAGATTTGATAATGAAACGACTGAGTCAACTCTTTGTTTCGAGAGACAATATCTTAATCATGCGCTTTTTGGATTCATAACTTTGCAGGCTGTTTACATTAAAAGGACAGCTACATTACAAACCGCAAATATGATATTTAACAAATAAACATACAACCCGCTCTTTAACAGTGCAGATGTCTAAAGGTGCAAATTTCAAGCTAAGAAGGTGAAATTTAAACCAACCTAAATCTGATGCGAGTAATAGTAAGGAAAATGTTCACCACATTGCATTTTGCAAAACTAAACATGGTTACACATACAGCACAATGCCTATTAAAGCACTGCTTGAAAAACAATTCTCAAACAAATCAATACTTTAAAAAGAATGGTATCACTTAAGAATACGTAACACCTGTTAACTATTAACTACGACTTTTCCCCCTCAATAAATGTTTTATTTGCTTCTTATTAATAGTACTGCGGTTGTTGTTAAGTGTATGTATTGGGTGAGATTAAGGATGTAGAATAAGGCATTAATATGTACTTAACTAGCACTAATGGCAAATATTGAAGTAATATGCATGCTAAAGCGCAACAAATTGGTGTAACTCTAAAATAAAGTGTTATCAAAATAATTAATATATAACTAATGAGGTTATAGTATTTTTTAATACTGCATTCCACTTTTAAAGTTCCTTCAAAAGGTGTTCTGAATTTTAGACATACAGATGTTTTTGTCAAATTATTAAACATTTCAACAGACACATAAATAGAATTCAAATAGCAAAATATCTTCAAGAAAAACGTTTCAGAAACTCTATAGCACATAATTATCATCACGTTTAAAACCTAAGACACCAGGGGCAACATTTCATGGCCTGAAAAGCACCAAATCAGTGCTGTTATCCAAATGCTAAA
Organism: Enteromius thamalakanensis; assembly: GCA_032357475.1. NCBI lineage: Eukaryota > Metazoa > Chordata > Actinopteri > Cypriniformes > Cyprinidae > Enteromius > Enteromius thamalakanensis. The sequence continues at coordinate 13,876,618 of JAUCMT010000051.1, forward strand.
AACACACAATGCTTGCTGTTAATGGTAATATTTTTCTGTGCAGCAAATTATATTGTAACCGGTTCAAGCCAGAAAAACAGGGCCCTGGGGTCTTCCTAGTCTGATATGACCTCCACCACACTTTACAGTCTCACACACTCTGTTATTGTACCTCCAGCGCACAGCGAGTTACGTCATCGAATGTGTCCAGACGTTCCCTGTGCTGTACGCAAGCAGTGTGTGGCAGAGAAACAGAGCAGTGAACAGGGGAAACATCACATTAAAACAGCATTTCCTGTGGTAATGCTAAGTTTTTTTTTCTCTTTTTGCTCCAGAGCTGGTTGGAATTAGTGGCTGAGATTTGCGGTACTTACTCGGCCTGACACCAGTGGGATAGTAGCCTCCGCTTTGCTTCGCTCTGCCTCATCGTACGATGGTAGCGATGTGGCCACATTGTAAGATGGGGGCTTGGGAAACGCTGCATCATCTTTGTAATCAAAATATGCTGAGAAGAGTGGGGGAAAAATGTATTGCAATAAACATCTCACACTGGAAAACAAAACAAAACATTTTTCTATGGGCCCTATAAATGTTGCATACCGGCGCTGTCAGCTGATATACTACTGTATGGAGGCGGAGGATCACTGGCCACCTGAGCTCCCTCCTCTGGCTCCTCTTCATTGGGCAGCTGGTGAAACAAGAGAATTCATCAGCTGTATGAAATCTTCAACTTCCTCCCAAGTTTAACTTTTACGTGGTCAAACTCAACTGAAATGATCTGGTACAAGTAAAACCCGTTTTTAATGTGTTCAGTATAAATACCAGTGCTGTCAGTGTAAAAACACAGTAAAAATGCACACCATGACAATGTGATTCCATCACGAGTACAACTCTAAGTTTAAACTCACATGACTTTCCATACCCTCATCACATGTCCACGCACTAAACACTCACGTTCCAGAAGTGTCCATCTTTACCATTTTACAAATCAGAAAAAAAATGCACTTTTTTAATGACGACCAGAAGTATTCACATTATATAAAGCAACATCAATGGAAAAACTTTATTTGTGTTTTATTCACTAAATAAAAAAGTGAACAGCCACATAATAGAGGTGTAATAGGACAACACAGTTATTAATGCAGTATTATTATAGTATAGGCCTAGTATTATGCATTTCTAATACATCTAAATAATCAACATGGTCAAAAGTTTGCTGAAAAAACACACAAAACACTATACACTGTCTGATCTATAATGTATACTATGCTTAATTGTTTTTTTAATAAGCAAAATCTCTTAACTTTCAGTATAATTCCAAAAAATGCCCATCTTCATAGTGTAGGACATGTGTCTTATTGGTTTGAAAGCTTTCATGGATTTTATTCATTAACTTTAATATTGTTAGTAATATTACAAGGTAAACATTTCTGTTATTATCACACTGATAAATCTCATTGGTTTACAATATAAGCGAACTGAATTTCTTCTGTTATTTTATAATCATGTAAATAACAGCAACTAAACCAAATCTGCACATTAGCGCTCAACAAAATAGAGGTGTATTTAGTCAAAGTATAAGCTCCACATTCTCACTATTACAGACTTAACAGAATTACATGTACCATGATCATATACATTGATTTCATCAATGGTAACATTCTTTTCCAGATCATTTAAATATTTTATGGATATTCACCATTGTGATATCATAGCTTATAAGACGTTATGTCCTGAATCGTGGTTATACAACAGAAACAGTTTTAGAAGTAGCTTAGACATGCAATTCTACAATATACAGTAGATCAAAGTACAATGGTATTACCATCTCTGATTTCAGAACTGTACCATATAACGTTAAAGCTTAGTGCAATAACCTTGATATGTCACTGAGTAGTAACGTTTTACTTCTTAAAAATGAATAAAACACAAATACTTTTGCCAACATGTCTGCTGTGGTGTGATATTACATTACAATGGCCTCTAACGTTACTTAGCGTCAGCTCAGTGTTTTAACCAGATCTTTTTATTTGTCAATTTAATAAACAAGCCCGTTTCTGGCTTCATACGCATCTGCAATATGCTTGCATGGAGTTAACTTCCCTTACATGGCTACTGTAAAAGAGTAACGTAATTTAAAGTGTGTGAATTAAAACTTTGACGTAAGCAAGAAACAACTGCATTAGCAACCAATCTTAAATGAACGAACTAGTTAAACGCTAAATGTTTACAGACGTTCGCAATGTAAGTGTTATGTCATGCCGCGATCATTTAAATGGACGTTATTCATTTCAAAATACTGCGGCCCGCATCCTGTCCGAGCCTCGGTGTTTCCCAACAACACTCCCCGCCTTGGAGGCGCCTGCCCCCCGTATGCTTTACAAATAACCGTGCCAAGAGTTCACTCACCTGCTGATATCGCCCACTTGGCTCCGCCATCCTCAGAGAGCTTAAAAATAACGATGATCCCAGAACAGACACTATTCACACAGCAAATTGTCTAAATAAAATTATATTTATATATATAGACAGATAAAGGCAAAGCCACAGCTCTCATGAGATCAGATTTGTCTTGGAGCTTCCTGTGATGTCAGTCAGACAGTTGTGAAATTCAGCGCTCACACAGGACGAAACGAGCACTACATTAACATCAACCAGGTATCCATTTCCTACAAACTATATTATACACATATTGGCCATTATATATTATATACATTGCTTTGAAACGTCCGTATATATAATTTTATGTGACTTGGCCTAAGCATTTTCATACTTCTGCAAAGGTACAGATGTTTTACATTTAGGCTATGCTTCAACATTCCTTCTTTATTTATTTCAACTGTAATTGTGATTCAGATGTTTTCAAGTAGTTTTTTATTAAAGGCTCGTTTCAGTGGAACTGAAATGCTGTTTATTTACAAAAGGAAATCTGTGAAAGAAACTAGGAAGAGAACAAAACTGATGTGTCGGCAACACACTGTTTAGTAATTCTGGCCCATATAGTCGTTTAAAAGAAGCATTATAGATCTATCAGAGTAGTTTGTGACAAAACAGGCTTACTTCAGGTGCTTTAAAGCTGTAGAAGGAAATATACAGAAACTCATAGTCTCGGAATACATGACATATGAGTAATATTAATGTGTGAAGTGACACATGCTGATACTGATGAAAGATGTGTTCTTTTAAGCAAAATCCACTATACTGACCACTGACCAACAACATGCTTCAAACACACAATCTCTTAAAGGGGTCAAGGTTTTCAAGTTGTTTGGACTGTGTGTTGGGAGTGTGGTACACAACCACCATACAATAATAAAGATCCACAAGTATTTTTTTTATTAAATTAAAAGAGGAATAAGTTGCCCTTTCTGAAATCAAGCCATTTTCAAATGAATGTCGGTGAGGCCACTCCCACAATAGTTGATTGACAGCAGTGGGTCACACAGACTGAACTGGTGTCTTACCTCAGACCCGCCCTGAGTGAGCCTACAGAAACAGTGAGTATCATTCATTTAATGAATCTTTGCACATCACCTTTCCTAATAATGTGCCAATTAGAAAGTTTGACTATGAATACGGCTAAAAAAAAGATCCTCCGAGAGTGCTTCGGAAAAGAGGGGCGGGGTCAGCAGAGCTCGTGAAGATTTAAAGGGGAAGTACACAGAACAGAGTGATTTCTAACAGCTGAGCATTTTTACACTATCTTTGAGAAATTTTAAAGCCATCTATATTGCAAACTTTCCATTAAGATCCTAAAAAATAATATTAGCTTGTGGAAAATTGTACGACCCCTTTAAAGAGCAGAGTGACTGGTGATATCACATCATACTAATGCATGCAAAACAAAACAAGTATTTATTTTACATAATATTCACAGCAATAACTGAAAATGCATAATAAAAAATATAGATTGAAAAAACTATAAAATATTAACTTGCTATACAATACATATTAAAATTAAATTAATAATTAATATTAAATATTATAATGCCTTCTTTCTAAAATAAATAATTTCTAAACTAAACTAAAAAAACAACCTTGTGACAGCTATGCTTTTATAACCTCTTGATTGTATTATTGTAATACTTGTGTTGTCCCATGTTGCTCAATTACAATTAGTTTAAAATGAAATTTAAAAACTAATTTAAATTTAAAATTATATATAAATGCAGATGGAGCTTTTTCTGTGGTGGCATCTAGATTGCTGCTCCCTCCCTCTGTTTTTAAATCTCTTTTGTAAAAACACCTGTAATAACGTCTTAAGCTCTCAGAAGATGCTGATGCTCCCATTTTTGTATGTTATTTCCAGTTTTGACTATGTGACACTGAACAGCACTATTTTATATATATATATATATATATATGTATGTATGTATATTATAATTTTATATAAATATTTTTTTATAAATGAATGTAATTTGTGAAGCAGAGACTCCTGGAAACGTCCATAAAGGTATCATTATTATACAGTGAAACTAGAATGCAGTATTAAAACTTTTTTTGCATTCACTATATGTAGATTTCAATAGACATCCTACAGGGCCCTCTAGTGGCAATAATCAAATAATCATAAAATGCTAAATGCAATTGTTTGTCTATTTTCCTCCACAAGTGGTCAGTAGAGACTCTTATCATCTACTATGAAGGTTAGGTATTGTAAAATAATGAAAAGAAAAAAAAAACAATAAAAAAACAAAACAACGATACACTTACGAAAAATAATATAAGTATATTCCAACAAGTAAAGTTTTCTTCCCAAATTTAATTTCAACTGAAATGTAATGCAAAGAAATTTTATTAAACATTTACTAAAAGATAACGAATTTAGCAACATGCTAACACTTACATGTATGCATTTATAACATGATTATAACAACTGACAAACGCCCCAGTTAATCTGTACGCAAGATAAAAATCTGTTTTGGGCACATTTGCTTATTGTGTATGAATATCTTGTAGTATAATGTTTATTACCACTGTGCATTTTAGATGAAGTTCCCCATGATCTTAAACTGTTTAAAGAACGTTACAGTTTATGTGTGAATCTGCCTCTCATACTTCAGGACAGAAAGATATCATTATCAGTATAACACACCTGACATTTCATGTTGAATATGAAATAGAATAAACCTAGCACTGTGATTAAAAATGAGTTTGTAAATGATCAGTGAAAATGTATTGAGGCCAGATTTGTGAGTGTTTTTTTAAACGGTTAAAATGAAAAAAGGAAACTAATGTGTATATACCATTATTTTATCTTAGCACTAGCATCTGTAACCTTATCAGCCCGATTGTTTGATGTTTCAACCACAAGAACAACAGACAGTGTTTGCACAAAAAACAAGCACGGAGAACTCATAAAACCATGAAAAGAGCTGAAACTGCTAAAATGTTCCTCACAGACACCAGCGCTAAAAGCTGTAACAGTTTTGTCGCACAGAGCCACAGTTGGAGTGTAGGGAGAGGTTTATTCAGTTCTTTTAAAAGTGCCTTACATTATGACTTGAGGTAAATCCATATATCATTACGAAGAACATTTCAGGACACGACAAACCTGCTTTCAAATATTGACTGATACAGTTTCCCTGTGTTTTTAACATGTTTCTTTTTCTTTATGTAATTATATTTAAGAACAACATGGCACTTTACAAAAAAAAAACACTGAAACTTCAGGGAAGATCGAAAACCAGAACTGAGTGGTACATTAAATCACAGTAGAGGTCCTTTTTGCATCGCTAACAAAGTCATCGCTTAATGCTATAGCGCTCTGTCATTTGAAAATCATTCACATATTAAACAAAAAAACAAACTTATTGCATTTTTGCCAAACATTCTATAAAACACTTATTCATGTGCAAACTGTCTCGATAAGGACTGTATTAGGCAGGGCACCGTGTGTGTGGGGCTTTCTAGAGAAAGGGACTAGGTGTTCAGTACACCCAGGAGATGGGCACCCACTGCGGGGTTGAGGAGGCTCTCTCGATGGCCTCCTCCACACCCTTAACGCTCTCATCTACATCGTTGTTGACCAGCATTTCATCGAAAAAGTGTCGGTATGCACTAAGGATTGTGTCCGATTCTTTCTGGATGTTCTGCACCGCCTCCGACTGAAAAGTAGAACGGAAACTTCAATTACAAATCTTTTGAGCATAAAAATGAAGATTTTTTTGTGTTATGTCCTTCAGGCTCTGGGGTTTCTAACCTGATTGGCAGTGTTTGTAGGAGCAATGAACATCACGAGAGGAGCGAACTCTGCTGTTCTGAGCACTTTCAGCGTCTGGAAACAAACAGCATTTTTTAGCCTCATTTAAATTGCAAAATCTATCTACATAATGCTAGGGATCAAATGCTGTATTGATTAGATTAACCTGTGGTTCCACATCCAGCACAGCGATTTTCCCTTGCTCGTGAATCTTGTGGACAGTTTCCATCTTTGTCCCGAACATGTGTCCCTGGTAACTGCCGTATTCGAGTAGCTCATTCCCGATTATACATTTGGTCATTTCATCGTTGGAAACAAAGTAATATTCCTTGCCATTCTCCTCGTCCTTCTTCTGGGGTCTAGTGGTGTCTGCAATGAAAAGTTTTATGGTTTTTATAATTGATTATATATATATATATCTTAAATTAAGCTCTAAAAAGTATATATAAATCTTAAAATACATCATATAGTCTTAATATCTTATGCAAGTACATGTAACTTGTTTTAAGGATGATAATAGAAACAATGAAATAAATAAAAAAAACAGAGTTTAAGAAAATAATTTGGAATGATTTTAAAATTATTTCAAGTGTTTTTTTTATTATAATTCAATAATAGGAATAAAAAAATGCTAGCCATTTTGGCTAATTGTATACATGGATTTAAGACTATACAATTCACACTCTCACAAACAGTAGTGAAGAAATGAATAGGAGAAGGCATTCAGCTGGGCAGTACATACGTGGTGCTGGGTAAGCAAACTTTTCAGGATATTTACTCAAAAGTGTATTTTTAATATGGCTCCTTCCAACTCCAGGTGCACCTTTAAACAACAAATAACACATTTCAGCCCGTAAACCTCAAACTAACTGCACATTTACAAATATTTAGATCACCTTTGTGATCTGGCATCCCTTCTAAAGTTTTCAGAAGCAATAATATTCCTATTAGTAACTAGTTGCTTATTAGCATGCATATTGGTTTTTATTTTTTGGTACTTATAAAGCACATATTTTTATTCAGCATGGCCATGTTTTGGAAAAAAATCTTAGTCCTACCCAATACCTAAACTTAACAACTACCTATTAATAGGGAGGGAGCAATCGTTGCAATTAATAGTTACAGTGAGAACTGGTCACCAAACTAAAGCGTAACCAAAACTTTGGCTGGGTTTGGAAATGTATCATCACAGTCTGTGACGTCCATGATGATCTGCACTCTTACCAGTCCTCCATTCCTAAACATTCCCTGCTGGTCTGAGCTGTGTCTATGATGATGCTTACCAATGAGAACCAGCGTTTTTCTGTTGAAAGCAGGCAGTCTCACTACCTCCTCATAGGATATGACATCGAGCTGATCAAAGACTAAGAAAGAAACAAAAAGTATTTGATTAATACACAACAAGAGCACCTGTCTAATGCTTGCTTCTACAACAGCAGACACCATGTGTGCTTCATACAGAGATTTCTGCTTTAATACATTTAGGGGCAGTTCCCCGGGTTTGAGGGTTTGAGACTAGATTAAAATAAATGTTAAGAGCTGTCTAAACTGGAAAAGGTTTGCACTGAGATATCTTAAAATACATTATTGTCATTGTTTGGTCTTAAAATGCTCACTGATAATGCATTTTTGTAAGACATGTTTCTAAAAATTCTGTCCTAAATTAGCAAAGATCTAGTCCTGTCCTCTAGTAGTGGCTTAATCTAATCCCTATCTGGGAAACCAGCCCTAAGTGTTTAGTTTTTATTTATTACAGCCTTAAACTGGTTATTGTGAGTTGTCATTATTACATCCCAAAACAACCATTTCATTGGTTGAAGTGTCCCCTTTACATTCAAAAGTAATGAATCTACATGGAAGTATTTGTATGTATGTAAGCCTATTTTACAATTGTTATTATTGTTATCATGCAAACAGGCTTTAGAAATGCTAGAGAGGTGAGCTTCACTGACTTGAGCTGTGTTTGGCAAGGTATTTGTCTTTGCATTTCTTCTTTTTGCCAAACGGACTGCAGGACTGAGTGCCTTCCCGTGTTGCTTTGCTTTTGCTTGCTACTCGCCTGAAAAAAATCCAATTTTTAGACTCTAAGTCAATCTGTCATCAAATATAAATAAAAAGATGAATGCATGTCAGAATGTACCATTCCTGAAGTTCTGGAGAAGGGAGGAGTCCTGCGAAGTCTGTGGAGGAGTTGTCCACCTTTCCTTGCCACCAGTTGGGATCCTTCTTATTGATAATTTGAATGATGTCGCCAGTTTGGAATTTCAAGCCGGCTTCTTTACACGGGATGAGTTCATCTTTGACAGGGTCGTAGTCAAATTGTGCTCTCATATACGTCTGCAAAAACATTTCAAGACTCCCTCAAACCATTGTAAAGATGACTTATCAGCCAATCATTACTTGCTAAATTTAGGGATAGGTTTCACCCCCCCCCCCCCTCCCCTCCACACACTTTTTAAAAAAGGAAATAAATATAGATTGATTTTTGCTTCAACTGTTATTTTAAATAATAGAATGTTTGATAGATAGATTAGTGAAATATCTACAGCTAGTTAGATATTATAACTAGTTACATGTACAGGCTAAAATGATAAGAAAAGCTCTAGATGGAGCTACATGTTCACACTTTACAGCAACGCAATGGTTGCTTGTATGTGGTGAATGAAGACTGCCATCACTCAACACGACATCAAACAAATACGTTTCAATCGACTGCAGTTCAGTTTGATGCTGTGTGCCCAGCAGATGGCAGAAGAAAGTTTGTAGTTACTTCATCTAATGAGAAAAGGACAGTAAGTAGTCTGCTACTGATTGTTTATATAGTCACCTGTGTCTTTCAATCAGTTTCCCATTCCCATGATAAACACCAAACCTTAATTTAACCAAGAATACAGGATAGACAGACAAAGAAAGAAGTGATACAATCACATTTAAGTGTGTATTTACTGATCAAAGGGAAAAAAAGCCAGTTGAGCAGACTGATAAACAAAAATAAAAGCAAAAACTGGTCAAATGTGATATTGGTTTTGCAATTATTCGTATTATTTTTTACTCACCTCACACGCCATGGGGCGACTTTGCTGATTGGGGATGATTTTCAATGTGACAACACCATTTGTGTCTTTCTGTAATATTGAACAGCATCCAACAACGTTAAATCAAAAGCAACCGAAACATCCCGCAGTGTTAATTCTTCTTAAAAACTGTACCAGTGCTCAGAATCTGCTTTGAAGTTATAGCTAATCAAACATCAAGCTACCCAGAATTCAAAGTTCAGCTTTTAATAAAGCAGTTATACGACAGAAACTTGAACTGAAGCTTCATCTTCATGCCAAATTCTAATTAGCGTGCTACTATTTGTGCTGAAAAGTGTAATGACATTATTTAAACACATAAAAAATGGCATTAATACATATTTTAGCTAATTAATGGATGCTTTTCAATGCATGGATGTCTTAACACTGATCTAAGATAAGTATATTTAAGTATACTTAATTCTTAAGTGCTCATTTTTAAAAGTTGGAAAATACTAGTGTGCACCACCCACCAGAATCTTCTGTAGCTGGTCTACACTTTGATTAGCAACACTTTTCCCATTAATCTCTGCGATTTCATCACCTTCATGTAAAGAACCTGTTAAAAAATGAATGAAAGGTTTGTCATTAGCAGTCGATCATTTTTTGTATGGAAGTTGATTATTATTCACAAACAAACCATGAATACACTGTACCTTGTCTGTGTATCATCCCTCCATGCAGTATTCTGGCTACTGTACACCTCTGCCTTTCATTCAGCTTCAGAGTTACACCCTGAACAGCCACAAAACACAAAGATAGATGTCTTCTATAGATAGATGTTTGGATGAATCATTACTTTCAGATAATTGACTGACTCAACACTTTGTGTGTTAAAAAGGTATTTAAATTAGTTAGATTTTGAAACATTAAGGGGCAGTTCCCCGAACAGGGTTTGAGACTATAGTCCTAGATGTTAAGAGCTGTCTAAACTGGAAAGAGCTTGCACTGAGATATCTTAAAATACATTATTGCCATTGCTTGGTCTTAAAATGCTCACTGATAATGCATTTTTGTTTCTAAAAATTCCTAAATGTCCTAAAATTAGCAAAGGTCTAGTCATGAAACAAAAAGTGCAGTATATACCAGTGGCTCAGAGGGGTTCTTCTCGAAGGCTATTTCACGCATCCTGCTTGTGTCTTTGCCGTTCATATGACCAGCGCTGCCGTTGGAGAAGACTTCCTGTCCTTTGCTGTTGTACGTCTGCATAACAGCCTGAGAATGCAGACAGGGAGCACATTAAGATCTGTATTACATGAATTAGTTTTGTATAAGCCGAATCCATAATGTATATCTCAGATATTAGAGAGGAATCATATATGATTTTGTAAACATTTGACTTTTTTTGTCTGTAGGTGTAAAATAAAATGGCATGACGAAGGATTCGAATTAAAGAGACTGTGTGGACATCTGTCCTGGGTTAACGATTAAACGGTTGCATCTTAACGCTTCATTAAATTCTGCAATGCTGGGAACTGGTTGGCATGGTTATGTTGTGACTAAACAAACGACCTCAGAAAGTAATAATGGTACCTTTTATTTTGCTCTGTTTAATAATATGTTAAATTGAGAAGTTATTAAGGAGAAAGAGTGAATCTGATGAGAATAGCCAATAGTAGCCATTGTACTTACATACAACTAAATTTCCTTTGTTAACTTTTTTTGTTTAATTTATGGAACATTTTTACTTACGGTTTTGTAATTATGTAGATGTAACAAGCAGCTACTGTTGCACATATGTACATCTACATAATTAAAAACTGTAATTACAGGCTATTCCATTACTTAGAAAGTACTTTTTTTCCCCGATTTCAATTACTCTTTATTATGACACCTTAAAGTAAAGTGTTACCATACACTACTGTATACAACAATGGATGTAGTTACATATTTTCTAGACAACATATCTTGTTGATTTCAGTGCAACTACTGTCATGCTATAATTATTGTTCAGGCCTAGGGTATATCTGGTAATGCAAAATATGACACAGATGCTCGGTATGTCAATTATCTTCTTTCACAGACACAGTAGAGAGCAGCAGTCAGTCATTTCAATAATACGAAGACACACATGTTACATCTTCCTCCAAGTAGCGATCGTCACAGAAAACTCTTACGATGTTCAGCAAATGCATGACAATGCATGAATGTTCAGGACAAAGTTTACACCACATTACTACTATTACATGACCAGGACTTTAGACCTCAGCTTTGAGTAGAGTTTGATGACGCGAAGACCAACATGATGAGTTGATGCCAGGTTTTACTGATCAGCACAATCTGGTGTCAGCTAGATCTGATGATGAAGTATGCTTTTTTCCTACATTGTGAAATCCACTATGTATGAAAACTGGTCAATCAGGACAAGCTGTGCACTGAAACATTTCTCAAAACAACTTGTGTGTTCCTTACGGTTTAGAACAGCATAAACGGGAACGAATGTTGATGGGGGGAGAGTTTTCCTCTAAAATATTTTAAAAAGCCATCACTGAGTGTCATTACAAAGCAATAAACAATCAAATAAAACTAAATTAGAGAAAAAAAAGTCCCATTTATTGCATTTTTACTGCACAATTAATGATTTTTTTAAACTGGCCAATGCAGTCAGTGCTTTTGGATGCAAACCCTAAGTTGAGCTACTGGTGCACTTTACCCCATATCTCCTCCTCATTTAATAATTTTTCATTACCAAAAATAACAGCATGGATTTATTGTTTGGTTGCTTAACAACATGCATTATAACCAGCAGTTTTCGTTTGACCACGGATCTTAAGTTATTAGAAACAGAACATTAGACTCGGTTGACCAAACTCTAAGCATTACTGCTAATGTCAAGTACAAACCATAAGCAATTTCTAACATTTCTTATGAAAGGCATTGTTTTTAAAAGCAAAGAATGAGACAAACCGTGCATGTCTTGAGCCATGAATCATTTAACACAACACACAACAGCAGTGAAAAACATTCTCCCTCAAAACAAGTTTTCTCTGTAATCTGGTTAACAAATGAAATCCATTAGTCTGTGATAATGTTAGAGCATGCAAATTCGACATGGTTCGTTCATATGTTAGGTTTCCACAAAGTTGTTGCGGAAAGTATCGCACACATTTGATGATGTTAACTAAATAAAACCAAAATGCTCCATTGTAACTGCACTACAGCCCTTCTGACGAGCTAAAATCAGAATCAACGTGTCAGATGTAATGCACATCTGGAGAAGCATCTGAGGAAAAAGAAGTCTTGCTGAAGTTTAGCAAACCTCACTTGCTTGACTGTTTACATCGCTAAATTAAAACAGTATTATCATCCAGTTTTAATCTTCTACTTGCAGGTAATGGACAAACCTATTAAGATATGATAAGCATAAACAGCCTGCTTTACAAATAAATAGGGCTGGGACTCGATTAAAAAAATTAATCTAATTAATTAGAGGCTTTGTAATTAATTAATCGAAATTAATCGCAT
>JAUCMT010000051.1:13899012-13913843 GCA_032357475.1 Enteromius thamalakanensis
TAGTTGGGCCAAACTGTTCTATGAATGGTAGGGAGCAGTTTTAGTTATATTTCTACTTGGTTAGGCATTGGTCTGATAACAAACCAGTCTTGATGTGAATTCTTAAACACAGTGCTGTAGAACGGCTGGAGCGATGTCGCTGCTCAGGATTGTTCGCTTGTCTTTTGCCTAACCAACAGTTTCTCTGGGTGAACAGACGTTCAGTTGAAGGATATAAATTTTTACTTTTTGTTCTCTCTTTTTTAAATTTCTTCATTTGTGTTCAGAAAATAAAAGTCACTGAAAGTTGATCATCCTTATTTGCCTACTAATATTGTATTTATTTTGTTCTACAGTATACAGATGTCTGATGTTGATGCAGTCTGGGCACTCCTGTCTGTTGGGGATCTGACTATCATTGAAGATGAATTACTCCCCCAGATCTTCTCTGACTGGACCCTGTGTCTTCTGCATTCATTGTTCATTCCCTGTCTGATCTCGAAGGGCGTATTTATTCCCTGTCTGGTCTCAAAGTGCGTATTCACCTTTTAGTCGATCTAAAAGAGCACTGTCATCGACTGCTGGTTGCAGGATGGAGCGTTCACAGTCAGTAGGGCTTTCAAGGGCGCAATGTCAGCCTGGTGTCCCCAAGAGGGCTCTGTCACTGTCTGGCCGAACCAGTGGGACTCTGCTGCCATCCACTCCCCCCTGTAAGATGGTCTCGCTGTCTGTTTCGCCCAGGTGGGCGTTCCCGCCACCTGATCCACCCTGGAAGGCTTCCTCGCCGACAGCTCCGCCCAGCTCCACCCAAGTGGTCTTCTCCGCCGACAGCGCTGCCCTGGAGGGCTCTTGAACTTTCTGATCGGCCCTGGTGGGCACCCTCTGCATTGACTCCACCCAGGTGCCCGTTCCCACCGCCTGCTCCTCCCTGGTTGTCATTCCACCGTTTTCAGTGTTGGGAACGTCTGGAATCCGCTCCTTAAGGAGGGGGCTATGTCACGCCCAGCATTCCAGCTTTCTATGTACTCTGTGTTTTGTGTCTGTTTTCTTACTTGAACTCCATACCCCAGAATGCACCTCTCCTTCACAGCTGTTCCAAATAAGGTTCAACGATTCAATTAGTCTGTTTGTCTGTCTGTCACGGATCATTGTTTCAGTGTATTGCCATCCACTCTAGATTATTCATTAATTCGTGTTCCTGTTCTCTGTGTCTTTTGGATTGCCCGTTGCCTATCTTCGCCTGTACATGGATATTCTCTCTGTCTGGCCCTAAGGACTGATCCACGGTAATTTGAACTTTGCTTTGTATAAATTTCTGCCTCTGTCTCTGTCTCCACTGATTCTGTCTGCCGGTGTTGGATTTTTGCATGTCCTGACCCTGAGCCTGAATAAACCTTTTGCGTATGAACTCAAACGCTTCACGTCCTGTTTCATAACAATACTACTTGGATGTATAGTAATAACAAAGCATTACAAATATTGCAAGCGCCGATGCAGGCTATATGTTTCTTTTGCTTCCACTGTCATCTCATCTGATGTTGCTGATTATTTTTAAAATAAAGTGATTAATGCAGATTAAATTAATTGTATGCTTTCATTTGTCTCCAGCTAAACATTGTAACATCACATACACACAAAAAGCAGAAAACAACAGGAACATCATATTTTGTTTGCTAACCTGTTGCTTTAGTTATCAAAGGAGACTTGTCTTTTTTATTATTATTCGCAGTATTTTAATAAATGAAATGTTTTATTGTAATGTACTTACAATTTCCTGACTGCAAATCATTGTATTTGTTGTGTTTTCGTTGCATTTTCCCCAGGCCTAGTAAAAGAAATGATCTGGACATGAAACACTGTCCAACAGACATCTGTAGATGTAACAAACAAAAACAAGTCACAGCTTTTATTTCAGAATATTTATTTTAAACTGAACAAATGATACGTATTTATCCAATAAATCTAATGGTTTGTGGATGTTTGGGTTTTCTCTGTAGTGTGAAATCCCTATATTCTACGTAACACTTAATTTTGATGTGTGTTACCAGAATGCCTTTGCTGCTAGTTCTCTGCAGTGTCGTAAGTGAAACTGGGGACTTTGGTTGCGTGGGCTGGAAAAGTTTCGGTGACCTGTTCATCATTCTCTAGCAGTGAGCTGCAGATTTAAGAGTTACAAAGTTCAAAGATTATTATGGCTGCATTTGTGGTTTAGCTGGCATGCATAACAAGAGTTTTGAAACGAGCTCTTCCTGTGGGGGCAATGATAACAGTCATGGGCTTGCGCAGCCTTGCAGCAAATGCTTGAGAAGTAATTCTGGTTTAAGTTGTTTCAAATGATTGTTAGTTTGGATGTTAATAAATAAATTAAATGTTTATAAAGAAATTAGCTAGAATCAAATAAGTTTTTTTTTGTATGTTTACAATGTAATATATAGTATATATGCCTGAAGTGTTTAGAGAACACCTGATAAGAGAAAAGAGACCACTCCTTCATCACTCCATCACTCCAGTCCTGTCTGACAACTGAACATGCTGGAGATTTGTTTTTGGATAATGGAGAATTTTTCTTAAACACCTCCAGATTTTTTTAGAGACTATTTTTTGCAGTCCTGTGGTCCTTGAAGAGTCTTTAGCCACTCAAACTCTACTCCTCGCCATGAATTAGGGTGATATAGACACACGTCCTCTTCCAGGCAGTTTCCTAACATTGTATGTTGATTGGAAATTCTTCATTATTTCCCTGATGGTGGAAATAGAAATTTTCTCTGCTCTAGCTCTTTTCTTAAAGCCACTTCACTAATCTAGAATGTCTCTTCACTACAATTTAGTAATTTTTTAAATGAAAGATCAAAAGCATAAACACTGCAGATTTATTTTCACAGCCACCTATACCAAGGGTGTCAATATTAGTGGAGGACACTTTAAATCATACTGTATATAAGAAAAAGGGTTAGACGTAGACTTGTGCTTTTATTTGGAACACATCTTGTACTTTGTCTTTTTTTTCACCTTCCAAGAAAAAATAAAAACATATTCCCATTGTCATGAATGCTGAACTTGCGCTCGTGCTTTCTCGCGAGCAGAGAGGACATGGAACCAGAAATACGGGGATCTTAGCATTTATTAGAACGAAACAAAGGAAAAAAAGGAATGTGCAACGAGCTTCGCAGAGTCGGACAAAACACATGTAACTTTATCGACGGACAACTGGGCATTGAACAAGACTCATGCTGCGTCCGAAATCGCTTACTTCCCTACTATATAGTACGTGAAAAACAGCATGCGAAGCGAGTAGTATGTCATAATTCATAGCATTCGAAATTCAGTAGGCGAGAAGTACCCGGAATGACCTACTACTTCCGGTCGAATTCTGTAGTAGGCATACCTTGGACCCTTTCCTATCCCATAAGGCTCCGGGAGAGGAGGCATCACATTTAAAAAATTACTGAAAGTGGAGACGCGGCTCATTTTA
The DNA here is from genome assembly GCA_032357475.1 of Enteromius thamalakanensis. Taxonomy (NCBI): domain Eukaryota; kingdom Metazoa; phylum Chordata; class Actinopteri; order Cypriniformes; family Cyprinidae; genus Enteromius; species Enteromius thamalakanensis. The sequence continues at coordinate 13,902,464 of JAUCMT010000051.1, forward strand.
ACTGTAAGCACCTCAGGAAAAAAAAAAAACGTTGTTTGTTATGATTACATTACACTTGTTTAACACACTCTAAATAAACTGATGACTTATTATTAATTTTCGCGGTGTTGTGACGACGCGTGACACGTGACAACATCAATATGGCGGATGTAGTACGTCCGAATTCCATTCATACTGCTCACATTCATACTATATAGAATGTACTGTTTTAACGGTCGAGTAGTGTGTTAAATTTTAAATGTAGAACCTACTTAAGCAGTATGCGATTTCGGACGCAGAATCTGTTTAAATACTAGACACAATCAAAGGATAATGGGGAACACCTGGACACACACCGCTGGCAAGGAGTGAACACTGATTATAAGGGCGGGGTTACATATGATAAGGACAGCACAAGGGAGACAGAAGGTAAACATAACAAAGAAGCACATGGACATGATCAAACATAAACAAAAGAACTCGCCCACCACGTGACACCCATTGTAGGCATAATGACTTTTCATGCAACAAGTTTCCTTTTTTTTTTTTTGCTGATAATACGCATATTTATCTCCTTTTGACATATGAAAATAATTGTGGTTCAAATTTACTTTTGTTCAAACTAAAACAGAGATTATGATTTTTGCTACCAGAGAATGCTCAGACATTAAAATTTATTTACGTAGTTGGTCAGCCTATTGTCATGGCCAAAAAAGAAATCTAGGTGTTTAGCTTGACCTGGATTTCAAATTTGACAAGCAGAATAATGCTGTTATGAGTTGTTTTTAGTTTTTAGGTCTTTAACTGGATTTAAAGGACATATTTAAAAAAGGTTATTTCAATAGCTTTATTTTGTCTTATCTGGACCATAATTTGGGGTCTTGTCAGACCATTTTATTCATGCTTATAATTAGTTAAGAATGTAGCAGCTAGTCTGTTTGTGAGCACTAAGTCAGCATTTTGCCCCTCACATGTCTGTGGTTTTCTGTGTTGACTTTTCTATTGACCTACTTTCATTGGCCTAGTTATCCCAATTACATTATTCTGTTCTTCTGTGTTGCATTTATTAATTCATTAGTCCCTCACTTTCACAATTTTGTTTTTATGCACTTATATCAATTAATTTGAGCCCTATTCGCTCTGGATTAGTTGCCTGTATCACATAGTAAGATGAACAAACTCAGAATTGCAGAGTAAGTTGACAAAACCTAATTTAGATTTTTAGTGTAGCTAAATATGCGGGAGAGCATTGCTATTGTGCAGTGGTGTAAAGTATTTGAGTAAATGGATTTCATTACTGTATTTTTTGGCTACTTCGTATTTGTACTGAGAATCAAAAATATAAGCACCTTTTACTCTCAACTCGACTACATTTTTGATTGAATATATGTACTCTTTACTCCATTACATTTACCGGACACTTACCGTTACTCATTACATTGTCATTGTTTGCGACAGGACAACATCTTTATCTACCAAGGCTGATTTCCTGGGCGTAAGAAGTGATATCGCCATCTGCAGGGTGCTGAAGGTACTGGATGATATTTACCTATATGAGCTAAATGAGGCCACACCATCAGCAGCTTGCCAAATGCCAGGAATTTCACATTTGACTGAGACTTGTTTGACATTTTGCTCTGCCCTTTTGAAATATTGAGGTATTCCATTTCAGGTAATTGGAACCTACATTCAGTACGTGTAAAAGACACATAAGATATTTAGATTTTTATTTATCATTTAATTATAAATAACTTATTATTTAAATATTAAATAAATAATTTTATATATAAACAATTTAATATACTATTTATAATTTCTGCACAGTCAAAGGAGCGTTTCAGGATACTTTTTACTTTTTGTATGCATGTGACAAGTAAAGTATCTTGAATCTTGAATATATGTTTTACTGAGCACATGGCAGAAGATAAAGACACTGAAAGGAAAAACATCTGAAGAAATTGATTATTTTTTTATATTCCTCAAGCCTCAAGATGGTCACCAGTTCTCATTTTAGGCAACCAGATACTTCCTGTACTCTGAGAATGGAAGTTAGTTTTGCTTGGTTTATCAAGCAGTCTTCTGCATTTCTACTGAGGTTAGCAGTAATGTCAACCGCAGCAACCAGGGTTCAAACGTCACATGCGAGCAATGTTTCCTGCATAGGTACTGGAGTTTCTGAAGAGACATGTATCTAGTCACTTGCTCAAGTGCAAGCAAATCAGCAACACAGGTAAGAGTGCTATTCTTTTCTTGGGGTCTTAGCATTTATTCAAAAGCAATTCAACAAGTTGTAGGATTAATGGATATAGACCTTTTTTTTTTCCTCCCATGCCCGATTAGGACAACCAACATCACTGTATGTCAGGATTTTGAGGAGCAGTGGACATCAAGTGTACACCAATATTTCTTTTGCCTGTTACAATGCTGCTGGAAGGAAATTTAACCACCAATGAGTCCTGTCAGATTCATGATGGCGTTTTGTGGTCCTTTTTGCCCACTGGTTACATGCTCATCTGCAGCATTGGTCTGCTCTGTAACACGGTCACCCTCTACATATTTTTTCTTCGACGGCACACAGACTCTTCCATGGCTGTCTACATGCGGCACCTTGCCCTGGCGGACACCCTCCTGGTCATGTGTTTGCCCCTGCGAGTATACTACCACAACAAAGAAGGTCCCTTCTACTTGTGCAAGGTGGTGGGCATCTTTTTCTACATCAACATGTATTCCAGCATCCTGTTCCTCAGCCTCATCAGCCTGGATCGCTATTTGAAAATAATCAAGCCTATCTGGGTCTTTCAAATCCAAAAGACAAAGTGGAGCCACACGGCAAGCTACATTGTCTGGGTGATCCTCGTTTCAGGAACGATTCCCTTTTTTTCAAGCAACAGTCAAAAACATCCATGTGACAAGATTTGCTTCCACTTCCACAGCAAAGGACCTGTCGGTGGGATCATAAACCTGACTACAGTGGTGCTTTTCCTTGTTTTTTACGTAGCTTTTCTTTGTTTTTATGTGAAGATCACTAAGAAACTCAAGACTATGTCCATGGGTAATGGTGACCCTAAGGCACAGAGCCGCAAAAAGAGGGTCATCATAAAGACTTTCTTAGTACCAGCCATTTTTACATTGTGTTTCTTGCCTTACCACGCAATAAGAATACCATATGTCCTGGCTCAGATGAATGTGATCGGAGACCTTCATAGCAAACAACTGCTGCACATCTTAAATGAGGGCACCTTGCTTTTGTCTGCTCTAAATAGCTGCCTAGACCCAATTATCTATTACTTCTTATCCAGTGCATACAGGAAAACAATACTGTGTGCCATTCAGGGCAAGTTTAAAAACATGCATGCTTTAAACAGAAGGAGAATCAGCATAAACCGCTCACTCACTGAAATTTAGCATTAAAGGATGACTTTTCCATTTGTGACTTGTCTAGATGCACCTCATTTTATTTTAAATTGAACACATTATAAATATTATTTTTCAGTATAATTCTAAAATACAAAAAAATGGAATTATAATCAAGAATTAAAAGCTGTGTCTAATCCTCCGAATGGCAGTTAATTTAAGTTGTATTTAAGCATGTCTTGCTTTTCTGTAAATAATGAACATGTCGCTCCATTTTCTCTAAAGCAATGGTTCTCCAACGATTTTCTTTGATGTAAATGTTGTGGTAGTGCTGAAAACAGTATCAAAATGGTTTATGCTAAATCAAACATGGCTATATTCCAGTATGAAATTGTACAGGGCCATTAATGATAAAGGTTGACTATGAAAATAAGCATTTGGTTTTTAAAATTATTGTTATTATTTAAATAGATAGATTGGATGCACAGCTAAATTATATCTGATTATTATTTATATGCACTTATATCTGAACCTGTACACTATAACATTTGTAAATTTAGTTTAATTCTCTATATATGCACATAGAATTGTATTTTCATTGTTGTTGTGTGTTTTTTTTACTTTTTTATTTGGCTGTCTGTGACCACTGAGCTAAAGAACTCTGCGTGTGCATTTGTGTATTGACTTTTTTAGATTTCCTTCATGGCTTTATTTAACTAAGAGAATGATCTATATTTATGATAGTTATAATTTGTCAAATAAGAAAAAATGACTTTTATAGATGTTATGGACTTCCCCCTATTGTAACAAGTGTGGTTGAGATGGGTGCTGTGGTGTTATAAGTGTTTGTGGTTGCAGATTCTGTGCTTTTCTGTGAGAGCAATGTGAGAAAATACTAAAATGCTGTTTATAATAATAATAATAATAATAATACAAAAAAATGCACTTTTATGTATCATGTAATTTAATTGATAAAACTTTTTTTTCTGAATTTATTTGAATGTTGGGTTTTATTTTGACAAGTAACTGAAAACTGATTTGAGATTAACCATGTCACATACTGCATTATTAAACAAAATATAATATAAAATATAAAATATAAAACATTTTAAATAATATTAAATAATGTATATTCTTTCTGTTTATTCTTTAAAATGCATTACTGTCTACATGCCTAAAAGAATACAAAAAAAAAAAAAAAATTAAATAAAGCATTGTTTGTTGCAAAAACTGCAGTCCTCAGCTGATTTCTTTGATAGGTTTAGGGAGCTTGACGTTATGTTCAGAACTGCTGTGTGGGTTTGATGTTGTCACTCGGTTTTGATCAACAGATTGAAGAGAGCATTGACGAACCGATGAGAAGTTTTTTGTTTCTTCTGCAGCGTGTGGGTGACTTGCAGGATCCTGTTTGTGACGTGAGTTTCAAGTTCAGATCATTTTCCACTTATAACCCATTTTGTATTTAATACATCCTTACACACACACACACACACACACACTTTGTATTTGCATTTTAAGTGCAACATAGATTGTGGATGAGTAGTGTCACGAGTGGCACTGGAGTTGCCCTCGGAAGTCGCTAAAGGGCACTCAAGACTGGACAATGTTTTGTGTTTTTCTATCCCTCCGTTCTGTGTTAAGGACTTGTATTATGACGTGTCTCCTGCTGTTTCCATGCCAACCCTGTATGTCTCCACCCCACTTGTGTGTTGTCATGCCCACAGATTAGTTCATCCCCCTCGTTATGTGTTCATTGTCTAGTTGCTGTTCATTGAGTGGATATACCTTGTGTTTTCCCCTCTGTTAGCAATCCGTGTTTCCTGTGTTCCCTGTGTTTTCTTTGTTCTCTCCTGGATTACCGTTCTCGACCTTGCCTGCTCACCCCAGTGGATACTGTTCGCCGATTGTCTAACCTTTGCTTCGTATCTGTGTTATTCTCTTGTCTCTGCCTCTGTTGTTCATGTTTGCCGTTGATTGACCCTGCCTGACTGTACCCTGTGTTTAATAAATTTGCAGCATTTGGATCTGCTCGCCTAACCATCTCCTTTGTTACAGAATGAACAGCCAACAAGGATCCAGCAGCTTTTCCCAGCATTAATGGCCAGGTATGGACTGAACGAACCTGTGAAATCTGAACTACCCGAGGGGGGGTTTCCCTGCAGCCTTGGGGATTTCATGGCTTACGCACTCATCCTAGCGGAGTCGTCACTCCCTGTGCCATTCTGCAGAGGAGGTGAGCAATCCTGAGTCTCTGCACAAGATGGCCGTCGATTCCGAGGCATTGCTCAAGAAGGCTGCCGATCCCGAGCCTTTGCACAAGATGGCCGCCCATCCCAAGTCTGCGCACAAAATGGCCGCCATCAGTGAATCATTACACAAAAGGCTGCCATTCCTGAAAAGGGAGTGACATTGATGTCCAGTGTAACAAAGCCCCCGTTGAGATCAGTAAGGGCAGCCGGTGTGATCCGAGTTCCCGTACAAGCCATTGTAGAGACAATGCCCCTATATTTAGTGCTTCCTGTGATGGCGTTTGACATTCTCAGTGTGTGGGCCACACACTGCACCCTAGAGGCCTCAGCTACCCTTAAGGTTACTCCAGAAGTATCATCTGCCAAAAGCTTCCTCTTTGAACCCTTCTGTCATCCAGATCTGCCGTGGCCCAAGCCGCCAGAGCCGATCTGCAATTTACCATTGCCCGATCCTCCAGACCCTATCAATGATCCTGAATCACCGTGGACCGATCCGCCAGAGCCTGCCAGTGACAATGTTTTTGCAGAGATTCTGCCCGTGTTACTGCACAACCTCAGAAAGTGTCAGACGACTCTCCAGAGGTTCTGCTGGTGGCTGCACAACCTCTAGAGCCAGTTATCCCTACCCAAGAGACTTTGTACAGCCTGGTTCCGACCATGGAGGGTCCGCCAGTGGCTGCACAATCCCCTGAGATGTCGACTTTGGTTGTAGACTCTCCAGTGGATCCGCTGGTGGCTGCACAACCATAGAGTCTGTCGTTTAAAGCCGTTCTTGAGCTTTCATCCTGCTATTCCCGAAGGCCGTGGAACTATTGTCTTGCCCATGGAGGCCATTGAACTTTCAGTCAGCCCTGAACCAGCTACCAAGGCAAGTGAACTCCCGTCCTGCCCTGAACCAGCCACGAAGGCCATTGTACTTTCGTTCTGCTATGAACCGACCGCGGAGGCCGTTGAACTCCTGTTCGGGTCTGACCCGGTTGAGGGGACCAGCGGCCACCACTAACCTCTCTCTGCACCTCTTTGCAGTCCCGCTGTCTGCTCTGCCCAGGTGGACTTCCCCGCCTTCTTATCCACCCAGGTGGGCGTCTCCACCGTCTGCCCCTCGTCCTGGAGTGCCTGGAATCCACACCTAGGGGAGGGGCTACGTCACGTGTGAAGCCTCCGAAGCCGTTAGAGGGCACTCTAGACCGGAAAATGTTCTTTCCCTCCATTCTGTGTTAAGGACTTGTATTATGACGTGTCTTCCAGTGTTTCTATGCCAACCCTGTATGTCTCCACCCTGCTTGTGTGTTGTCATGCCCACTGATTAGTTCATCCCCCTCGTTAACTCATTATGTGTTGTATTTAAAGGTTGTTTGTTCTTTGTCTAGTCGCTGTTCATTGCATGGATATACCTTGTGCTTTCCCCTCTGTAAGCCATCTGTGTTTTCTTTGTTTTCACCCGGATTACCATTCTCGACCTTGCCTGGTCTCTCGATTTTGATAGGTTTGGGAGTTTGCTCGATATGTCCCACCATGTCTTCCTGTTTCAGTTGAAATTATTTCACCGTATAGCAGGGTGTAACGCCACACCAGCAGAGGGAGACCTCCCCGAGTACTGACTCTGCACTCACTTCCTCTTTGCCCAGCATATAACTGTCCAGAACCCAAACTCATGCTCTCTCTATGGATTCACACTCATCCTCGTTACACAGGAGTTCTCAGATCTCACCCTGGAGATCCAATGCACTGCAGAGTTTAGCTCCAACCCTGATAAAACTCACCAACCCGTGACTTTCAAATGATTCTGATTAGCACTTTTAGCTGCATTTAATTAGGGTTAGAGCTAAACTCTGCAGTGCATTGAATATCCAGGGTAAGATTTAGCAAACCCTGCCATATAGAATAATGCTGCGTGTTTCAAGGCATCTTTGAAATGCCAATTTTTTTTTTAATAACTGTTGTTTCTTCTGCTCAAATAGCATTATAAAAAACTTATTTCTCAGGCGAGATCAGCAAGTGCACATGTGCAGTCGTAGGTGCACTTCTTACAATGCTGAATGTTTATTTTATAGCAATCAGAACGTTTAACAGCAGATGCAATGATGCGCTGACTTTATAGATCAGTGATTGGCTATTTTATTCAGAAGGCAGGGCTTCTTACGACTGATCCACCATTCAAAACTATACAACAGAAAACAAAACAACTGTCTTGGGTAACCTTTGCTACAGTTTGCTTATACTATTATTTAAGGTGCACTGTGTATATTTTAGTGTCAAATCTATATGTTATTGCAAATATTTTTTATTACTTGTTTATCATTGTGTCAGTGTTTCACAAGAATAACAGGACAAAAAGAGTGTGTTTCTTCATTAGGGGCTCTGTACAAACACGATGGTGACTTTTACGTAAGAGGACTCTCTGTAGAAATAGATATAAATTTTGCATTCTAACTTAATAAAAACTTAACGGTTCATTGTGAAAAGTCTTTGTACACCTCTGAAATCATAGTTACAAATATAATATTGCATTTCTATCAAAAGATCCTCCTATATATTCCACACTGCACCTTTAACTGACAATGCAATCACACATCTTTCAAACTACCCTGAACCATCTGGATGGGAAAAACAGATGAGCATCATTCTGACTCACAGACCACAAGCAGTAATAAGTCCCCCGCTGCACTCATTTTGGAATTTTTTATTTGTATTTACTTAAACATGAGTCTAATTAACTTGCTGAAAGCATGCAAACTGACTGGTTTAAAAAAAACCTAGTGTGACCACTGGTTAAAGAATATTAAAGAAACTGACTACACCCCCCTAGGTTACGCCCAGGCAAAAAAAGGGTATTTATATAGCATTTAATAATGTTAAATAATAACTTTATTGTTTAAAAATGTATTATTATTATTTTTTATCTGTTAGTCAATGCACTATGAATTAACATGAACATTTTGAATAACTAGCATCAACAAGAATTAAGAAATGCTCTGAAACTACAGGTGCTGGTCATATAATTAGAAATATAATTAATATAATTAAAAAAAAGGTCATTGGAAAAGAGGCTGGCTGTTCACAGACCTCTGTGTCTGAGCACATTAAAGGAACACTCCACTTTTTTTGGAAATAGGCTCATTTTCCAACATCCCTAGTGTCACGCCATCGAGCTGTGTAGAGCCAGACACAGCCGATCACTCACACGAAAACACACCCCCTAGCTCTACTGATCCCAGCGCAGCCACTTACACACGTTCACAGTCACCTGACTTCTAATTGTCATCACCTGGAGTGCTCTCATCAAGTGGCTTTTTATACTCACCTCACTTGTTACACGGCGGCTGTAATCGAGGTAATACCTTTGCTGCTTACCTTATGCCTCAAAGTTGATACTAGCCTTGTGTTCTACCTGAATACTTACCTTTGTATCAAGTTTATGTTTCATGCTGCCAAAGCTGATCAGAGATCGCTACTGCCTTTTCGACGGAGGAATCATCTGCAAGTGCTTAACTCACCAGGATTCACTTACCTGAAAGAACACTCACCTGCACCATGAAAACCAAGGACTATCTACGCACAGTTCACCAAAGCCTGACGTGAGTTTGTGATCCACTTACATGTGATTACTCACCGTCCATACTTACCTGTCTTCACAGACTGCCGTTCCGAAATCCCGCGGTCCTCTGGAGCCACCTGAAAAGGAATAGAGTTATCATTAACCTCTTGGATGTGCTCAGTATTCCCTGTACGACGAAATAGGATAAGCTCACCTACGGATTCCTTGGAACCTGTGAACTGTGTGTAGTGCGCTGAGGAACGCAGTCCATTCCCCTTTCATCATAAAAGACTTTCTATCATTTTCAATTAACTCACTTCAACTTACCCTCACGTCTCCTCCTCCTTGCTCAGAGTAATACAGATATGTTTTTGAATCTATTCAGCCGATCGCCAGGTCTGGTGGTCCCAAAATTAGTTAGCATAATTAGCTTAGTATAAATCATTGAATCCGATTAGACCATTAGCGCTGCACTTTAAAATGACAAAAGAGTTTTAATATTTTTAAATGTATTTAAACCTATTTAAAACTTGACTCTTCTGTAGTTGCATCGTGTACTAAGACTTTAAAAATGCAAATTTGTGATTTTCTTGGCTGATATGACTAGGAACTATACTCTCATTCCGGCGTAATATCATTGCTTCACTCATGGTACGGCAGCAAAATTCCTTGACACATCGCGTGGCCAGGCGACTCACCTCACTTCTGTTGTCCGTCTCATCCCTGTTGCTAATGAGACCCACCACAGTCGTGTCGTCTGCAAACTCGATAAAGAGGTTGGAGCTGTGTGACGGTGCGAAGTCATGGGTCAGCAGAGTGAAAAGGAGGGGGCTCAGCACACAATTTTTGAGGGGCACCGTGTTTAAAATGATGGTGCTGGATGTGTTTCTGCCGACCCGTACTGCTTGTGGTCTGGCCGTGAGGAAATCCAACAGCAAGTGAGGTGTTGAGCCCCACCTGGACCAGTTTTTGAGTAACTGTTGGGGGATTATAGAGTTGAATGATGAACTGAAGTCTATGAACAGCATTCGAACATATGAGTCTTTTTTTGTCCAGGTGTGTGAGTGCTGAGTGGAGTGCAGTGGAGATGGCGTTGAGCGGTTGGGCCGATATGCAAACTGGAAGGGGTCCAGGGAGGGGGGCAGGACAAAACTTTATTTCTATATAATTAAAAATGTATACTGTACATAAACATAAAAATCTAAACATGAACATACATATTACATATACTATAGGCTAAATATAGGTTAAATATAAAAAAAAATGTATTTTATTATGAACGCAGTGCAGTATAAGCTCATGTGACCAACAACGACACATCTGACTTAACATTGCAGTTTCCATGATTTAAAATGTATTATATAAAAACAATGAGCAAATATGGTCAGTGTTGGGAGTAACGCGTTACAAAAGTAATATATTACAATAATAAATTACTTTTTGCTGTAACGCAGCATTAAGGCATTACTAATCAGGTTTTAGCAATATTTTACTCAGTATATGTTCAATAATGCTTGCGTTACAACACACTCTTAGCAGAAATTTTATTTTGTGTTCGTGGTTAGTTACTACGTGTGGCGTCCAAGTTTGTAAATGAATAGCGTACTAAAGGACAGCTTATGATAAGTGCAGAGCAATTGATCTCGCTCTCGCTGGCGTAACCTTGTATGTGTGACTTGGTCAAGTGAAGGCGTATTTAGGGCAGGTTTTACAGAAGTGTCGCGAGGTTACCGGCCCAACAGTGGAAATGATTTCGGCCTCTGTGTCTCAGGTCCGAGGCTTATTAGCCCCGCCCAGCTCACACTGGACAGTGGTTCTTCTACCAAAACAGCTCATACTGTTTCAGATATAAAAATAGTTCATTTTTGTGTAATGGCAAAATAATATTATTTAGTTTAGTTTTTTTAATTAAGTTAATTTAGAAAAACGCTTGGAGCATTTTTGTTCATTAAATATAAGTTTTAGTTTTTTAAAATGTGAATTTTTTTGTTTATATCAATTTACCTACTTGCCTAAAATAAAATATTTCAGTTCATAATAGTTTAAACCAAAATTTATTAAACCTGCGCTGTAATAACACATGTGTGATGGTATGATGGTATATTCACTTTCTGAGGAGAATCTAAAGTCCTAAAAATGTCCTCATAAACCACATAAATCCGTACACACAATACACAAACCATACACACACACACACATACTTGCATTTGTGGTTTACGGGGACTCTCCATAGGCGTAATGGTTTTTATACTGTACAAAC
>JAUCMT010000051.1:13917417-13933226 GCA_032357475.1 Enteromius thamalakanensis
TTTGTTTTTATACAAAAGACAAATAAGTGTGACTGTACTGCTCAGACAACTTGCAAAATAGTAAAATCAATGACAAATAATCATGATATAATCATGATATTAAAAAAAAATCGTAATAAGATATTTTTGACATATTGCCCACCCCTAGCTCTGTAATTTGCAAAAACAATCTTAAAAACAAAAAAAGAATTGTGATTAAAATCGTGAATCGCGATTTCCCCAGAAAAAAAATCGTGGTTGAAGGTTGAAGGCAGTCGGGTTGGCCGGCCCTGCCAGCGATGTGTCCCTTATTTATTTTCCAGGGAGTTGGCAACCCTAGTTAAGTGGTAGCTATAATCGTCAACCCCACATCACACACAGAATAGTTCTCTTATGCCTTTTCTTGAGCAGTCTGAATGGCTATGACAAGTCTGTAACATCTTAAATAAACATTAACAGACAGTAGCCTATCTGATGGATCTGTGAATTTATTATGTTAAATAATGTTAATCCATCAAAAAAAAAAGAAAGACGAGTTCAATGCGTAAACAAACAAACCTGCTTGACCATGCATAGGATATTAGAATATTAGGATTTAGATGTGAGCCTGACCGGCCGGTCACCGATCTGGGCAGGTCATACAAAAATATCGGCCGATTCCGATCACTAGCCGGTCAATCGATGCATCTCTAATCGTTATTTGTATATGCTAATAAGTGCAATAGTTTATTTTGTGTCTGCTGTATTCGTTTTAATGAACAGTGACATTATTTTGAACTGATAGTTAAGCAGTTTGTGTTTTAACAGAAACATAGAGCATTTTTTTCTCAAGTATAATTAATTTTGACACGTTTTGTTTGTTATGTGCCTAAGTGACAAAATTTGTTGAGACAATATTTTTTGCAATTTACTGTGGAGTGTAGCTCATCAATTGTTGTACAAAGAGTAGGCATAATAAGCAAGGGTTCAGCCTGCACCTTTTCAGTGGTGATCTGAAATAAAATGATCTAATATCTAATTTAGCCTGCTTTGTATGATGACACATACAAGTTTTTCCAAGTCTTGTCAAAACATCTAATTCTTACAATGTTTTTGACATGGTGTTTAAGGCTCATGACTATTTTTGTTTTTAAATGTGTCAATCTAGGTACCCCTTCTGGTGGATCACGATAGCTCAGGGTCTCCTCAGGGGGAAAGGGTCGGTCTCTCAGACATTGTGGGTTTAAAAATGATCTGTAACCTGTCATTTCTTGATGTGTTGAAAATGTAGTTGCACAAGCTTCTGTAGAGAGGTGTGGGGGGTAACCATACAAACAGCTAAAAAGATTATGTTGAAGTGAACTTAAAGATGCCAAAAAATTAAGGGACAAGTATGGTTTGGAGTAAAACTTCAAAAGTATAGCAACATCAGTGGGATATCTTGGTCTGTTAAAAATGTACCTGCATTGTAATTTTGTATTTCGTAGTATTAGTTCAATGTTACTTTTAATGATATATACAAAAAGAGGGATTTACTCTTGCCATATCCTTGCCATTTAGCAATCAAACTCGTGAAATTTAAGGGTCTAACACCTCTACTACTATTTGCCCCTACTCTTTATTTATAAAACTTTTATTCAGTTTATTTCCCTTTATTCTGTTTTCTCTCTGTCATTTTCAGATAGCACAGCGTTGGAACACAGGACAGCCTTGCTGGGAGGGTGAAGGTCATTAGTTCAATCAGACACTTGACACTCAAACAGATGAACTCACGCCAATCATACATACAGTTTCACAAACAGACACAAACAATTAATAATATAAATAATAATAATAAATAATGTATAATAATAAAAAGTCATAAAGTTTTAAGACTTGGTTTTGTTTTATAGCAAGATACAACATAGATCACTGCAGTCATTAATGTTCCGGAGGTGATTTTTATGACAGGATGTCGGGGTGGGGGTGTACAGGATGTCCGGTTTATTGTACAGTTTTTATTTTTGCAGCAGAGCGGCTCTTTTCTCCAATATTAATATTTTTCAAAAAAATAATGACAGTGTATCTGCCTGGATGACAAATGGTAACTTTAGAGGCATGTAGGGGTTGGGTTAAGTGCTCATAAATGTGTAAATAGTATAATTTAAATCAAACTGTTTACATTGAAAAATCACACCCCTGCTGTTGTCACACCTGTAAATAACCGAACTGTGTGGGAAAGTAACCGTATTGAGGACTGACAACCGATTCTGTTCTGCTGTTAGAATAGCTTATGATTCAGCAAACCTGGGCCGATCCTCCACTCATCGATCATTGATAAAAGCATAATCACGTACCTGTGATTCTGTATGCAGTTCCCTAAGTCTTTTAAGAAGGCCATAATGTGAATAGAAACTATAAAGGGAGGAAAATGGTCAACACTCTTCGCAGGTTTCTATAAGAGTGCATGACACTTGGGCAATATTTTCTCCTGCTTTCTAATTCATGACACTGACGATGAAGAGACTAGTCTGCAATAGTTCCCATGGAAACCAGCATAGTTACTAGGGCCAGTGTGGTTGTCCTGGTAACTGGGTAAATGAGCAAGAGCTACAGATAGCACTCAGGAATCAAGTTCAGTGAAGAATGAATTCCAAACATCATCAACACAAATGGGAACAAACCTGTTTACCAGCCACATTAGCCACATTACCTGGTAAAGATTTCCCTGACTGCACATAATTGTACGGTCCTGTTTTACAGAATTAAATGAGGTATAATAATATATTGTTGACCAGACATTTTTGTTAATAAACCCAGAGAGTGTAATTATTACCCTAAATAGATAGATAGATCTCCATGTTTGATTTAGCTGTCTACATTTTTTTTGTTTGTTACTTCCCCCCCCCAACCCTTAGACTGGGGAAAAAAAAAAAATATATATATATATATATTAAAATATTTCCACCAAGACCTGGATGGCAGGCTGTGCGGTGCATCATGAGGTACCAAGGGGAACACCGAATACGAAAGCAATTCACAAACGATTGTATCGAGCCGTACTGGACAACGCCCGCCTATTATCTGCCAGTCACATGTGTTCACGGGGACACACGCCGAGTTCCTGCCTACACCATAAAAACAAAAGAAGGAAACGAAGCCCTTGAGCTTGAGGTGGGTGTCGTAAATGAACTGCCTGTTCCGGTACTTTTACGAAGGGAATGGCTGGGGTTCGAAGACGCCCTAGCCCGCGCCACACAGCCTGCTCGTTCCCCTCAACGACGATGCCGACCACAGTCACTAGGGCATTCGCTACAATGGATAGTGGGAGAGATGGTGAGTCCCCCTCTTGTAATACTAATGTCTATCTTAATGTGTTCCAACAGGTTAAAGGAGGGAGAGCCTTTGGAAAGGCCCAACGTGAAGATGACACACTCAAACACTGCTGTGGACCAGGAGGTCCATCTGGTCCCATACCCTCTCCAACACTTCAAGTAGCTCGGGATGGATCTCATAGGGCCGCTGCTGAAGTCTGGCCGGGGGCACTAGCACATCCTGGTCATCGTGGACTACGCTACCAGATATCCCAAGGCTATACCCCTCCGAAAAACCACATCCAAGGCCATTGCCAAGGAGGTATTCCTGTTGGCCAGCCGGATGAGGATCCCCGCTGAAATACTGACTGACCCTTTATGTCCTGGCTAATGGCTGACCTCTGCTGGCTGCTGAAGGTCCAACAAATCCGCACCTCTGTTTACCACCCCCAGACAGATTGCCCTGTTGAGCGGTTCAATAAAAGGCTGAAGCAGATGCTCCGGAGGATGGCGGTTAAGGATAAAAAGGACTGGGACCTACATCTTCCATACTTGCTGTTTGGAATCCGAGAAGTCCCTCAGGCATCAACTGGTTTCACGCCGTTTGAGCTGTTGTTTGGCCACCAACCCTGGTGCCTACTTGTCATGGCCAAGGAGGCCTGGGAGCAGCAGCCGGCAGACAATCGAACCGACGAGCACATCCAAGAGATGAGGGAAAGGATAGATGGAGTCACGCCATTAGTCTGGGAACACATGGTTAAGGCCCAGCAAGCCCAGCAACGTGTCTACAATTGGGCGGCCCAACCGCAGGAGTTCCACCCTTGAGATTGGGGACTTTCTAGCACAGTGGCAAGGGCCCTACATGGTAGAAGAGTGGGTGAGACCGGTTAACTACTGAGTCAGGCAACCTGGACGGAAGGGGCAACTGGAGAAGGAAAATTAAACAGACGAAACGGAGAAGGCGTTGCAGGCAGTAAAAACAGCACTCACCACTGAACACATGACCTAACTTTAATTTCCCCTTCCTATTGCAGACTGATGCCTCCGACACTGGACTCAACGGCCGTGCTGTCTCTGGTGCAGCAAGAGGAAGAGCATCCGGTCATCTACATCAGCTGTAAGCTGACCCAAGCCGAGAGAAAATACACAGCCGCGGAGAAGGAAGCCCTCGCCATAAAGTGGTCAGTCCTGGAGCTCAGATATTACCTGCTGGGCCATAAGTTTACACTGTTTACCGACCACGCTCCTCTGCAGTGGATGGTCCAGGCAAAAGACACCAATGCCCGGGTCACAAGGTGGTTCCTGGCGCTCCAGGACTTCCACTTCCACCGGTCTGGCACCAGTAACAACGCTGATGGACTCTCTCGGATCTGGGCAGCTTACACAGGCCCCACCCACCCCCTGTTTCCCCCCTTATCTCTTCCACCAGGACCAGGGTGTGGCGGGAAGAGATCAGTGTCACCCTGGCAGCAAACGGGATGCACCTGGAACTCGTCAGCTCGGGCCAATCTGTCACGGCCAGATGAATATAAAAAAAGGGGCACCAAGCCGCCACCAAGATAAGCAATGACTCCAATGCTGACGTGTGTGATACTTACCCGTTGTTTCTCTCTTACCGTGTAGATGAAACGCCGTGAACGGCAAGGCTGAGCTTGCACTTTGCACTGGAGCACCGATCACCGTCATCTGGGGAAGAAAAGAGGAAGAAGAATTGATCACACAGTGTGCACCACTTTCACGGACACTTCCACCCTCCGGGGAATTCCTCTTGTCTTGTCCTGCTCTCTAGTGCCAGTGGCCACTATATATATATATATATATATATATATCAATGATGTGCAGTGATTTAAATCAAAAGTAAATTAATGTCCCAGTCACATTTTCCAGGTTAAATAAAAAATACTTACAGGGTTGAGTGTCATTAGAATAGCAGTGATATGAAAGCCATGTTTCTGAATGACAGAACCTAGTGATGCTATGTAGACAGAGAAGAGAATTGGTCTAAGAACCGAGTCCTGATGTACCCCAGTAGTTAGATGTTGAGAACCATTGTTGACATCTCACCTCTCACCTCATCTCACCTGAGAGCTAAGACTTTGAATCTGAGAGTTAAAACAAAAAATCCACTCTTGCTCTTTTAGCTTAAACAACTGAGAGCAAGTCACTGTTAAAGACTGAGGGCGCCTCTCCACTGTGCATGCATGCTGGTGTCCTCGTGGGTCCAGGAAGGGTATGTTGAGAGTTCGCCACACTGCCAAAGACGCAAGCCGCCGGACCCATGGTCCAGATGAGAACCGCACCAGTGAGATGGCGGTCGGGCCAAGATGCCGGGCCGTTTAATTTCCTTGGAAGTGCCATTACAGGATGGATGAAGGCCCCTTACCTAGACCCTTCCCCCTCGAACACTGCCTGACCTTCACTACCCTTGCAGCATGACGAGGACACCAGTTCTTTATTTTGGCAATTTTTCCCTGGCGATTAATCTAGATTTAAAAAAAATATCTATGCCCAACCCTAATATATATGTGTGTGTATGTATATATATATATATATAGGCCTATATATATATGCTATTCACTGTGCCTAAAGTTACAGAAAAATTGTTACAGAAAAAAATATTCACCTTAATATCAATAGTCATTATGAAAATTAGCATTAACACAAATCATTACTTTATTAAAATAACCTTGCATTAATTATATTCTCCTCCCATAAATTTTGGGTCTGAAAAGAGAATTTCTACAAGTGTATATGTAGTAAAGTCATCTGCAAAAATAACCTTTTCATCAGAACATTTTTTTTTTTCTTATGACCTGAGGGTATATCGTTGGCACTTGAAACATTTGCATTGGATTCTATGAATCATAATGAATCAAAACGACATCTAAAAGTGGCTCACTGAATCTCCATTATGCATTAATTACAGTTTTATATTCATAATGGGGTGCAATATCATGATTAATAATCGCTTGGAATCAGAAATCGATTTGCAAGCACCGCAGGATTTCTAGGGTATAAAATAGACAAAATATGTCTGAGTAATCCTTGAAAATTACAATGCCTGTTTCTTTGCATTTAAGACACTAAGAAACTGATATGAAAATATAATATTTCTGACAGAAAGAGCACTCATTTACCCATCCTGGAATCCCAGAAATCATAATGCCCTAATTTCTAATTTTGCTGCTATTTATAACAGTTTGTATCCCAAGTATAGTAACTATTGATTTGAGTTTTGTTAGTTCTGTTCCTAAAACGACACAAGCATTGGATCAGAAGCAGATTGCTTGAACAGCTAAACTTGAATTATTCATTAATTGATTTAGTTAGTTACACAGCAATATTTGTTCTCTATTAAATACAAAGACAACATGCATTTGGACAACTTAACAGCAGCTTTATTTATTATAAATGAAATCATTATTATCATTATTATTATCTTTTCATTTATTATAATTTACCCTCCATAAGTTTTGTAATAATATAAAATCAAAATGGTCTGTCATTATGAAAAATGTACATATTTGTACATTGGTCCTCATTAAAGGAAAAACAGTATGGTTTGTATAACTGTGGTGAAAAAAGAGAATACATATATTGCTGTCCACCTAAAATGACATATTATATTTTTAAATATTATTTGCTGGAAATAAACCCAGAGCCTTGTGATGCTTACCTCTGTCATTTCTTAACATAATAATCAAAAGAAAGTGAGAGATTTAAATGCAAGGCCCTTTCAGTTTCAACATTATACCCTCTATCTGTGGCCACATTGTCAAAGTGAATCAGTTCCAATGCAAGTTCAAAAGTAAACCACACAGTTTATTGCACAACAAGGATTTCTTTAACATGGTTGCTATGGTAATAATGAAGTCTTCCAAGGTTATCCTTAGTTCAGTGAAAACACATGTGACACCTTCCTTAAGCTGCATATCAAGTCTTTTCAAGTGTCACCGAAACACACACACATTGGTTTTTGTGGTTTATGGGGACTCCCCATAGACATAGTGGTTTTTGCCATATTTTTGATCACCCTAGACCAACCTCAAACCTAACCCTACCCCTTACAGAAAACGTGGTGCATTTTTAGTATGTTTTTAAAACCTTTTTTATTACAGGGACATAGGCAGTGTCTTCATAAACCACCTTCAAACTGTAATACCTCTGTCATACCCATGTAATTAAAATAATTATTGTCCCATATAAACCACAAAAAGTACACAAACACACATGCATAAAAAAAGAATACATTCAGACAAACATAAAAGGACATACAGTATGAGCTAAAAAGTAAACAACACATTCATCCCTACAGTAAAACATATTATTTGAATTACAGACAGTATCATCAGTTAAACATTTCGGTTCAACATTATAAATGATAGTCATTCAAGGGCATCATCAGCCATAATTCTTAAAAAATGATCTGGGTGAGGGTGTAAAATCTTTGACTTGAACGTTTCTCATTAAATCATATTTGTCAGAGACAAAAAACCACATGAACTTTGTTGACCATGGCAAGCTGATAAATCCCTGAGTGTGGTTTGGATTTGGAAAGCCGCCACTGGGTCACTCTAAATATTCTTCTGGCTGAGATAAAAAAGCTTTGGCACAAGTCACTGAAACTAACCACAAAATGTATCAAAGTCAAGTCAAATGCACTCTTTAGATCTTACACACTCATCAAGTGGTCCTATTTGAAAGTAGCTACACTCCTTCCAACAATCTTTGATGATCATCAATATATGATGTCTCTAAACAGTATAAGCATTGGCCATTGTGTGCTAATGCATTGACTTCCACTACACGAATGCCATTGGGCTACCTGCTGGTCTTTCTAATCTGACAGATTCCTTCACATGCAATAATAGTCTATTTTACCATGAAATATTCAACTTACTTTCCGAAATCTATCCAACAAGAGGCCTCAAACCACATCAAACAGCTTTGATGCCAGTTGTAGTTGAAAAGCTGCTGTTCTGCTTTGTAAATTGCAGCAATCTTCAAGACTAAGTTGACCTTAAGGAGATACGGATGATTACTGTATTCTGTAACTGCTGGTTCCTCCATGTTTATTTAGCAGACGACAGTGTCAGGGTGATTATCTTATCTTAACTAGCTACTGGTTTCACTGGAGGTCTAGCATAGCGGTTCTTTTTAACCAACAACAAAAGAGATATTTTCAGTAATTTAAGTGAAGAAAGAGTAGCCAAAATCGCAGATTAAAACTTTTTTGAATAGCTTGAGGGTAAGAGTTATGTAGAAGAACTCAAGAGACGAAGAAAAGTAGGATGCAAATGTAGTTTTATTAAACAATCAGCAATATAATTGCAGGGAGCAGGAACCAAATAGGCAAAGAATTCAGGAAGCCAACGCAACAACTAACTGGAAATTTCCAGTAGGTACTTTAACTGAAATGCCTTCACAAGAGTTATGACTCTAAATCATGTAGGAAATGCAAGAACTATACCTTCAGAATCCAATCTGGCAGCTTCAGAAACAGTAGTACTATATTGTGTATTAGCACTTATGTTTGTCTGGGTCTTAGTTATCTCAGTGGTGCACAAAGTATACTCCACTCTCCAATTGTGTACATGATAATATGGTGCTATACAAAATACTGCTTTTTATGTGTTTTTAATCAACTGGTATTGCCAACAATGGACACAGAATGCAGAATTGCAATTCTAATCTTAAAGTAGGAAAGCATGATTAAAAAGGTGATGAAATTCAAATAAATTCATGTAAATGTTTGAAATAACTTAACTTTTTATTTCTTTGACTGTTGACTTTTCTTGTCTTTTCTATCTTAACTAACTTAAACAATCACAATCTACATTTATACATGCATTTAATGATGTTTTAGAAACACATTTCGGGAGGAACATGCACACGGCTGGTATATCATTAGTGATTACATCATTATCAAATCAGAACAAGAGAAATCTCCTATGAGTTATTACATATGTCCTACGTCTCGATTCAGCATCCCTCCGCCAACCCGACTCCGCACCTTTAGTAATTCTCTCCCCTATTAGGGGGAAGTGCTTTGGGATATATTAGTTTATAAAAGTAAACAAGTAGAAAGAACAGAAATATATTAGGATTAGAAGGTGAAGTGAAGAAGAAAGACATGTGGCTTGAGCCATTTCAAAAGACTGATCAAGTTTGGCAGGTCATTTGAACTAAATTATTAATAATCATAATAAAATATACTTTCACAGTTTTACATAGTTAGTTAAAAAGATGAGATAAGAAGTTTAGGTTTGCACAGGTGCACACAAAGCCTGGTTCCTGACAAATCGGTTGTATTCAAGACTGGTTAATCTGAAGAATGATATGAATGGGAATGAATACAGTTTAAAATCTGACGTGACTGCACCTTTACTTATTTGCACCCCAGCCTCTGAGCACCATTTTGCATTTAATGTATTCAAGAATCATGTTTATGATGTAAGAGCAATTTACCAATGCAAATGAAAAAGTCCCCCGAGAGCCTGAGGACATTCGAGGAGACTCCAAGCCACGGTCACACTAGACTTTGAGCATGCAACATTTATACAAACACTACATTTGTAATATGACATTATACGCTCCAGAGTCCTTTATTAAACATGTGTAACACGGCCATAATATAAAAAAATATGTCATCTACTTCATTTACTGCATTTGTCAAGCCATTGTTCTTTGAATTTAGCTAAGACTGATATTTATTTATTTATTTGCATTAACACCTTAAAGTGTATTCATTACATAATCAATGAGGAAATATCTCTTTATCTTTTGGAGAAAGGAATGGCAGCAGACATATGATTTGGATGAGTCTAAACATTTGAACAGTGTGCTGCTTTCTGCCGATGTCAGCCTTTGCCATCACTCATTTAAGTACTGCAGAGAAAGAGGAACATGCTCACAAGTTACGAAACATGCTCAAGAAGGAATTGGGTTAACAAGTGTCACAACATGCCCTTTGCCTACCCTCCAAAATTTACTTGGAGCACTGGGCTCATTGCAGCATGTTTTATTTTTATCTCCCTCTCAAATACCCCTTAGATTTTTTTTTTGATGCTTGTAATGATGGCATGAATGCTCATGCCTATTAGCAGAGACATGCATTTACAGATGATATAATTTACAGCCTTTATCTTCATGCAAACTGAGACAAGAACTGAGGTTCATCAGCTAAAAAAAGCAACAAATCATAGTCAAGAACCAAGCCCTTTAAACTGCCCAACCTTCCTGCTTAAAAAGAGAAGAAATCTCAATGCTTTGCCAAAGAGCTGCTCTCTCGCTGTGACTAAAAGTTACAAACTACAAACATTTTCTGTGACACATGCAGACTGTAGTTCTAGGGTGCTCTTAACCATCAAAAAGGTAATTAGGGTCATAATTGAGATTTATACTGTACAGTGCATCATCTGAAAGTTGAATAAATAAGCTTTCCATTGATGTATGGATTGTTACAAGATCTGGAATCTCAGGGTACAAAAAATAAATTAATAAATAATCAAAATACTGAGAAAATCGCCTTTAAAAATGTCCAAATAAAGTTCTTAGCAATGCATACTACTATCAAAAATTAGGTTTTGATATATTAACAGAAGAAAAATTTACAGCGTATCTATATGAAACATGCTCTTTACTTAATATCCTAATGATTTTTGGCATAAAAGAAAAAACAATAATTTTGACTCAAACTATGTATTTTAGACTATTGCTATAAATATAACACAGTGACAGTGATTTTGTGGTCCAGAGTCACATGTGTTATTATGATTATGTATTTTTTTTTTCTTTCTTTATACTAAACAAATGTGTCCTGCTAGGAAAAGTAGAAACAAGTTGCTGTATGATCATTCTTGCCAGTAGAGGGTGGTGTTGACTAAGAAAACACAGTCAACCATCTGCTGTCAGAGCTGCAGGGAGTCGGAGCCAAGTGATGACAAAGACGTGTGTGCTTCAGTCAACAAAATGGCTCACATCTCCTGTTCTCTAGAGAAACCAGCCTAGACTTTAACTGTGATTATATTTCAGCCATACTCGCTCTATGCCGTCACAGACAAGCCAGAGCAATGTAAATAATATAAACAGTGCAGGGTTTTTAAAGGAGATTTGTGCCAGTGTCTGCACATCTAATGAAACCCTTTTCTGTTCCTTTGACAAATAAAAGCAAAGGAATCTGGCAGGCTGCGTGCAATCCACAAGGGAACGCATGTTTGTTTGAATCACACAATGAAATTGCCATGGAATTACTAGGAATCATTTGAGCCAATCATTAGTCTCCTTTAGTGTAATTATATTTCACGTGAAGCTATTGGCACATTTTTGGAGGGTCATTTGAGAATTGAAAAAAAGAGCAAATAAGCATGTGGGGGAAGAAAGGAAGGCATGTAGAGAAAAATAGATTCACTCGTGCAGCAATGTTCATATGACATAGATAAAAGAGAGCCAAGTCTTAATATTTTATTAGACGCATTTCTCATATTCATCCCTGACTGAGCAGAGCTACACTGTGCGTGTGTGTATGTGCATTTATGCATGCGTGTCATGTGTGCACTGGTGATATGTGGGACAACCTTAAAGGCATGTAATTTTCAGTCATACCGTCCTCTCTTTTATATGTTGTGCACGCACCATTAAATTAATTCAAAATGGAAAAGCCACAATATTATGTTAACATATACTGCATTATGCTATCTCAGCAATAGCTGTAACTATCAAGTGATAAATCTGTCCTTTGATTGCCAGCAGTGTACCCTATTCTTATGTATGAATTGTCTATCATCTCTAGTGCTTAACGGATATGGATTTTCCAAGACTACCGAAACAGATGTCCAGTGGCTATTAAAGCATATAGATGCAGAATACAATAATGATACATGATTTAAAGCAAATGACATGCACAACAAAGGTAAGATGTTAAACATCCTTTTAAAGCAATATTTACAGAAATTGTAACTAATGAATCTCAAAAGAATTATGTCTAGTCATTTCTTTAAGCCATATTCAGGTTTTTTTGTAACCAAAAATATCCAGTTTTCAAAGTAGGGTTAGCTGAAGTCTAACTGTAACTGTTTATAACCATGAAATATAAAGGATAGAAGCAACTTGATGCTAAAATCAAGTTAAATCAAGTTAAACACTAAAATAACACATCCTAGATCTGAATGAAATAAATATTCTTATTAAATACTTTGTTCTTTTTAATAGTTGAATGTGCTTACAACAAAATCACACAAAAATGATCAATGGAAATCAAATTTATTAACCCACGGATTTGGAGTCACACTCAAATTGAAGTGGAAAAACACACTACAGACTGATCCAACTTTGATGTAACGTCCTTAAAACAAGTAATAATGAGGTTCACTAGTGTGTGTGACCTCCACGTGCCTGTATGACCTCCCTACAATGCCTGGGCATGCTCCTAATGAGGTGGCACCTCCGCCAACAGTTGGTGTTTGGAGCGAGACATGATGTCCCAGATTTACTCAGTTGGATTTAGGTCTGGGAAACAGGCGGGTCAGTCCATAGCATCAATGCCTTCATCTTGCAGGAACTGTCGATACACTCCGGCCACATGAGGTCTAGCATTGTCTTGCAATAGGAGGAACCCAATGCCAACCGCACCAGCATATGGTTTCACAAAGGGTCTGAGGATCTCAAATTGGTGCCTACTGGCTACTTCTAGCAACACCATGGAAGGCTATGTCCTGGCCTGTCTCCTGGTAGTGCCTCCATGCTCTGGACACTACGCTGACACAGCAAACCTTCTTGCCTCAGTTCACATTGATGTGCCATCCTGGATGAGCTGGACTACCTGAGCCACTTTGGGGTGTGGGTTTTAGACTCAGACACTAGAGTGAAAGCATGGTTTGGTCAAAAGTGACCAAAACATCAGCCAGAAAGCATAGGAACTGAGAAGTGGTCTGTGGTCACCCCCTGCAGAACCACTTTTATTGGGGGTGTCTTCCTAATTGCCTATAATTTCCACCTGTTGTCTTTCCATTCGCACAACACACATTAATTGTCAATCAGTGTTGCTTCCTAAGTGGACAGTTTGACTCCACAGAAGTGTGATTAACTTGGAGTTACATTGTGTTGTTTAGGTGTTCCCTTTATTTTTTTGGAGCAGTGTATATCATCGTTTAGCTGTAGTGTGCCAAATGCGCCAATGATACATTAATATACTATAAACAAACAGTATACAATACCCTTTATGACCAATTGTGTAAGCACTAAACATTGGAGACAACATTGATTATCAAATTTGTAATTTTATGGATCCAAAGTCATTTGTCAGTGTGGGTAACTAATTTGATTAGCACCTTACATAAGAGATTAGTCTTATAAGTATTGAGTGTGGTTATAAACAGGGATTCCAGTGACTTTCCCAATCTGTTCATGACTTAAAAGACAACAAGGAACTGTATATCAGACATCTGACTGGAGACTTTGGATATATCAAAAACTAGTATGAAAACTTTTCACTGTAAAATAAAAAAAAAAGTGCCATCATGTCATCATCCACTAAGTGACTTTTCTTTTAACCCTAAGACACAACACGATTCAAAGCAGAATTCAAAACACGTCTAAAACACCAGTGAAAAATCAATATAAAAAATTATTTTATTTTACAGTATATTGGGTTCCTATATTATTATTAGATTAGCATATGGACAGCAATGGCTATAAGAAAGAACTGCATTTTTGTGAAAGACCAGCTGCTGTTTTGTGATAATTTTGCAGTGCCATTTGTTATGTTGTTTTTTTGTTTGTTTTGTTTTTTTAAATCATGTTTATTATTATGTTATCCAGTTTTTATTGTGTTTTTTGTTAGTTAGCTGCATTTTTAGTTATGTTTTAACTAGGGCTGGGACTCGGTTAAAATTTTTTATCTAATTAATACGAGGCTTTGTAATTAATTAATCTAAATTAATCGCATATAAATATTTGACCTGAGAACAGTGAGAAGTACGTTTTTTCATATGTGTTTTTAGTATACCATTGAATAACGACTGAATACATAAGCTTAAGCACCAAAATATTGTTAATTTTTGTTCAACCAAGTCCAACAGACCATTATAGTTCATTATCAGCGTGGATTTGCGCAGCTCGTCAATAAACAACGGCTGTGTGTAGTATGTACGGCTCAATGTAAAATCACGCACCTGATGGCATTTACCGCTGATTACATGACGGCTTTACTGACAAAATATACTGGCAAAAATAAATGCGATTAAAATGCGTTTAAAAAATTTAACACGTTATTTTTGTGTAATAAATTAATCTAAATTAACGCGTTAAAGTCCCGGCCCTAGTTTTAACCTAATCAAAACAGCCCAACTGCAGTTTGATTGAGATTAATTGGAATGCACATAAAAACATGATTTTTAAAAATGTTCTCTGTTGAACTTATACATCAATATAAACATAACCACTTAAAACAAATAAGTCACCAATATTTTTTGGGTTTTCACAACCTGCACCAAGCCTGACAGATTTCCACTTTTCAAGACAGAGAAAATTGTCCACAGCCCACAGAAACCAGTAGAGTCAAGTCAAGATGGCATCTTCAACCTCTTTGGATGTTTTCATCATTTTTTTTTTTTTACCCCTCACTTGAGCAGCCATCAATTTCTGGCCCATGTTAACGCACCTCCTCAATATTTTATGTTTTTTTATGGAGTGCTGACAATGGAACAAGGAAATGGCCGGCACATTTCGCTGATCTAGTTCAGTGCTCTTCTTCCATCTTCCCAGCAGATCTCTGTACTCCTAGCCCCATAAGTGCATCTCCTCCACTGGGAACATTT
Source organism: Enteromius thamalakanensis (assembly GCA_032357475.1). Taxonomy (NCBI): domain Eukaryota; kingdom Metazoa; phylum Chordata; class Actinopteri; order Cypriniformes; family Cyprinidae; genus Enteromius; species Enteromius thamalakanensis. The sequence continues at coordinate 13,932,485 of JAUCMT010000051.1, forward strand.
TCAAAGTTTACTTAGGCAAGATGGAGCTCAAAAACAACAACTCTGTATTTCCCTCAAGATTCTATATTGGATCTTTCTTTCCTCTGTCTTAAATTCCCTTCATTGTGCCTCTGGTTAACTACATGGTCATAAAAAGAAGAAAGCTACTTTAAGGAACAAAGTTTCGAGAAAGAGTAGTTTTATATGTACTGTACATCTTCATTTCTTGACTTGGCCTTTGTTGTCTTTCCTACTGCATTCTTTTGGGAAAGCTTTCTGCTTTGCACGTCGGTCATGTAAACAAACTGCCATAAGAGTGCAGAAGACGGGGTGAATCCATGTTCTGCTCAGGGGCAGAATGGTAAATGTCCTGTGGGATTCCAAACCTCTGCATGTAGTCAGTGTCTTTGAGGTGAAATGGCACTGGCACATGTGTACCATTTCAGAGATTCACTAGATATGTTAACAGCCACTTTCCTTGAATAGGAAATTTAATCAGGCGTAAAACTCACAAACAAGACCAGCAAAAGAGGAGATGCTAAACCTTCAGAAAGCAGGGTTGCAAAATGTGAAATAAATCTTACATGCTCTTTTTAATGTAGTGGTCTATTTCAACCTGATCTCACGGCAATTCGTACGTATTTTACGAGGTGGCTAATTCGTACGAATTTGTACGATCTATTCTAAGTCATACGTATTTTACGAGATGGCAATTCGTATGAATTTGTACGAATGACCTAAACATAACCCCGCCCCTAAACCT
>JAUCMT010000051.1:13933326-13945348 GCA_032357475.1 Enteromius thamalakanensis
GGATGACTCGTAACCGCGGTTGACCGCGGATGACCGCGGGCACCCGCTCATTTCGGGTCAACCCGCGCATCACTGACACACACACACATTTATATATATATATACACATATATATACATATTATATATATATATATATATATATATCCCTTACACCATCCCTTGCACCTTAACCCAGCCTTAAGCCTACCATACCACTAAACTTCCCCAACCTTTTCCAATCCCACCAATGTGTTTTGCAATGCATTATGAACACAATATTTTATACTTACTCCTCTTTATGTCACTTCATAGTAAGGCCACAAAGTTATTTTTTGTAACATCTTTATATTAAGGTGTCCTACAGTGTAATTATACATACTGTATGGAATTTGTGTCAAATTTGTGAAATTCTTGGGTGAATTTGTTGTGGTGTCAAGAAAACCAATACTTTTAAAGATGGATAGGCTAGAATCAAAGATTTTGTTTATGGAATTGGAAACATGGAATTGGTGTACCTAATGCTTTCAAATATTTAATAAGACAGAGTTCCAAGAATCCACAAAGTAGCACCAAAATAGCAACATTTTGTGGAATTAAAGAAAAAAAAGATGTTGAATTAAACTAATTTATCAGACTATGAACAAGTGAAATTAAAGGAAACTTTCTTTACTGTTCACTGCATTGCAGCTGGGTACTTCCTGCGTTCAGACTTTTTCATTTGGTTTTATCTCCTGAAAAGTTTCTATAAAGTGATGCAACTGTTTCAGTTTCTCATCAAAGCAAGTTAAAAAGACTACTCTTTGTATGGCATGTGGGAGTCCTAATATACGTCTTTTCTTCTGATTCTCTTGCAGAATCTTGCCAAATATGAGCATCCAGACTAATGTGGTTATGGGGCAAAGATTACACTCTTCCAGCAGGGATTCTGATGGTACTTTATTCAGGACCAAGGGTTGGGCAGGAGGCGTACCTTTAGTAATGTGTCATTATTAAGTCAAATTCAAAATAACTATACAAGACATTGTCATGGTCTTCATTTGCGTCTGTTTGTGTGTGTGTGTGTGTGTGTGTATGTATATATATATATATATACATATATATATATTTTTTTTCTTCTCTGCAGCGGTTTAAAAACATAAAGAAAATAAAATGACATGCATCATGTTCTGAAAACATACATGATTTACCATTTGGGGACTAATTAATTCAAACCAATAGCCAGAAGAAAGGAAATGCAAACATTAGTCCACAAATGGCAAATTAAAAGACTTCTGCATTGTCATTCTTTACTGTATAAGCCTTTATTTGTAAAAAGTCAGTTGGTTACTTATAACCCTTTTTTTGTACCACATACTGTAACATCTTGTATTAGTAAAAAACACATTTTGCTCAAACACCTAGAAAAGCTGACCGACACCATTACATTAATTGGCACTGACAAAAATAAAAGAAAGAAAAAAAGAAAGAAAAAGTAAAGAAAAAAAAGAAGAAGAAGAGAATACAACCTTATACTTTACAAATGTTGATTTCATGAAGACAAATCATACCCCCAAATGGATCATCAAAAACCATCACACCTCAATAGTTCAACAGAATCAAACCAAGAGCTTAATGAGAACAAAACCAGTACAACACAAAAACAGAATGCATTTTACTTTCAGGGCAGGATGTAAAGTAGAAATATATTTCCTTTCTATGAGAAAACATCAACAATAAGAGTTAACAATTCATTTAAAAAATACAACAAATACAGGCAACTAGAAATGAAACGAAACAGTACTGAATAGCAATTGAATTCTCAAATTAGGTGTGATAATTGGTGGTTGCCCTAGATATCTGCCAATTTTTTATTTAGGTGTATTATTTTGGGATGATTTTCTCTTCAGGTTAGTACTTCGCTTGTGTGTTTATGTGTATAATTCGCTATATCGGTAAGGGCGCAAAGGAAAACAATACAACTAAAAATAAATATCAGCACAGCGAAGTCACTGGCCCATACATTTCAACAAACTCTGAGAATTTGCTCTGCCAGTCATGCATTCTCATGGCATGAAACTTTTGCTGTTTTGCTCAACGAGATGTAAGCAGGTCTAGTCTACTTCGAACTAATGGCTTTATAGGTGTGTCTATACTCTCAACTGTATATCCACTTGATAAACAAAAAGCAAGAGAGGATGAAAATGTGCATATCTTCGCATATATCATTTTTTTTTAGAGAGATGATTCCATTAATCATTTTTTCCATAACTTTCCTTTTCTGATATAGTACGTTTTCTAGTTTTAATTTAAGATTTACAGTGTTTGGTTTGATCTCTGAGCACAGGAAGAAGCAAAAAGCTTTCTTTCTTTGTATGTGAGGGTGATATGAATGGCCAGTTTTAGAATAGAAAATAAATTATGAAAATAAACCTTTCCAAAAAGAGACATGCAAAACAAAACCGTGAGAGTTTTTCTCCTTTTCTTTTTCTTTGTTTTTTTTCTTCAGAGATAGGTTTTGTTTGCAGAAGTTATGCCGGTGCTGTAAAAGCTGTCCATGCCAGTAGCATTGAGGCTAGCTGTTATTACCAACTGCCCTGTTTTGTTCATGCATTAAGAAATATAAGTGAAAGATATCATATTTACAATACAATTCACATGTAATTACACATATACACAAGAGGCAAGAAAATTCACATTAAAATCAGTTCAACAGTTTTTGTACTTCCTTTTCTCCTGCTTCATGGGTGGATGTTGCAAAAGACAAAAAACAATGTACTCGATTAAAAGCTATTCGATGATTTGTCGAGTTATGTTAATGGTATGAAAATGTGAAAGTGAGTATATGGGGTGATTTGTGTGAAGTGCAAAGATAATTATGTCCTTCGTTGTCATCAGAACACATTGAGCCTCAGTGAGTTCTGCAAACCGCGGTAAGTTGTGCAAAGCTGTTTTAAAATAAGGACAAAAAACATTAACAAATAATATATTCTTTTATAACTAAAGCAAAGTGCAAGGCGAAAGAAAAATGTGTCCCCTATCCCCTAACCAGATAAAAAATTACACAGAAGAAATCATACTTTAATATTACGATGAGTCACATTCTCCAAAAAAGGCCAACAATCCCATTAGTGCTCAAGAGAATGCTACCTTGACACAATGTTATTCTAAATGCTATTCCCGTCCTGTTATTTCCTAAACAATATCCATCTGAGTAGATGGAGTCTATGCAACAGTGCATCTACGGCTGAGCCACTATTCTTCAGAGAGTGTGCAAGTGTGCCGTTTTTTTTTTTTTAAACACAGTTTTTAGGGTGGCAAAGAATGGCCAAATGCCAGTAATGACACGTGTGTATTAAAGTGGTCTCAACTGAATGATGTTTTGCATCACTAGCTAAAAGTGGTAATTAGCAGCATTTTCTATCACAACTTAAAACCCACACATCTGACACATTCTGCGATAGACTGATAACAGAGCCACCAACCTTCAAATTTGATTATTTTCATTTAAAATATAAAGAATAAATCAAATACACAAGAAAAGATGCAAGTTGTTTGAATACAAAATAGCTAATCATGCAGATTAAGTAACAATGTGATTTGTGAAACTTTGTGAAAAAAAAATTTGTGAACTTTGTGATTTTAAAATTAAGATTACAAAAAAGAGCTAATTTAACATGGACTGCCATGAGTCAACTAAACACTCTCAACTCAGTGCTGCTACATTTATCTGAGTATTTTGGCCAAATGACCCTTGTAAACTGGCAAATTGGTCTGAACGACAATTTATCTATCCTAGCACTATGGTGAAACTAAACTTTCAAATCAAAAGCTAAAATGCTAGTATGGTTAGTTGCATGCACCAACTCCCTCAGTGAAACATATGTGAGACTGTATGATTAACCTGATAGCTATTTCTAAAACAGCAACTTATGCCATTGTATATATTCGATAGAGCTATCTTTCAAGATCTTGATACTGCAGTCGGTTGCAGACTTAGCAAACAGGTAAAGCAGGCTGGCTGTATAGAAATTAGCATTTGGACTACATGTTGTGGGAATCATTTGAGGTTATTTATTCCATACTTTCTGGTGTGAATTACTCTAGGATATCCCTGTTTCCACTCACAAAACTCAGAAGCAAATAACCTGGATAAAATGCTAAAATAGCTAGTATAATGCAATTCGGAGAAATAAAATTGCAATCAGGAGTTCACCCAGTTACATGATATAACTGGAACACACCAGTGGAAATTGTGAGATACAAAGGCATAGATAATAGAAATAATTGTAAGATAGAGGTGCAATTATAAAAATGAGACATCAGAATTCCGAAACTTGTAAATATTTAGTTCTACACGTTGAGGTTCTGAGGTTAAGCAGTGGAAACATAGTCAGAGGACCTGGGTGAGACATTTGAGGGAACTGATTGATCACTATATTTTCTAGAATCTAGAACTTAATTGTACCCCAAATGTCCAATGATCAAATTATAATGCTCTATAACCATGTTTAAGGCTTGAATTGACTTGAAAGAGGATCACTCTCTCATGAACTTTGTTGTATTTGCATTGTATTGCTCAGAAATATTTCATGAAAAATGCTTAGTGATCTCGTTAAGGCAAATCTTGCAGGGACGAATGCCCATCAACCAGAATCTTACCAAAAATCTGTCCTAGGTGTAAGCTCACTGTGAATAAGCAGAGTGCTGGTGCTACAAGAACATGTTGATGATCAACACAATATCCATTTGCACAAATTCAACATCCAACATGTCTCAGTGGCACAGTATGGCTGTATTAGCATTTCACTAATCCCCACGCTATCAAAAAAAGCCAACCCTTGCCCATCGTGATTGGTCAGGACACATAGACCAATAATGTTTCAGATTACCCTGTGGAACGTTAAACTGAGCTTTAGAGAGAAAGACTGCATAGTGCCAGCAAGTCTACTAGAAGATAATGAAGCTATGTAGCAAATGGGCGCTAACTTATATATGTATGTTGGTATGAATCCTCTTGTATGAACTACTACTAACTATTTCTAATTATTCTCATGGATAATATACCGAACCACAGGTTATGATACTGTATGCACTTTATTCTCTGTTATTATTCACTCTAAGGAAACAATTAGAGCACCTATTAACACTGATCGATAACTTAGAGCAGTAATATCTGATACAAAAATATATCAACATCCTTTTAATTGTGCAGTCTTATCAGTTAATAGTGGCTGGCAACTTAAATAGATATGCCACCAAGACATCATGCCACATTTTCACCTTTTCCAATTTGTCAAAGGCAAAGCAAACTCTGTTTTTCAGTCTCAAAAAGAAAAAAAAAACAAGAAAAAAATGGTTTGGTTCCCTTGAATACATTAAGAGAAAAGTCGGCTAATGGTGCAGTTGGCATTTTCAACTTATAACTACAGTTGTCTACAACACTGCACTAGTAGAGGTGGACCGAAATTGTAGCTTAAAAGGTCTGATCTAACTTGTTAATGCACATCTAAATGCTAAAGATTAAAAGTGTACATCTAACTACTCTGCCTTCGAGCCTTCATTGGGAAAGCATTGCAGCATCTTAAATGCCTATTGGGAGTTGTAACTGGCCAAGGCACCCCCATGACACTCATAATAGTTAGGGTTTCTCAAGAAAAGCACTCTGACCTCTATCCTGTTTTAGTGCAGATTTGCGCTTAACTTAATTGCTACACTGTGCATGCAACTGTGCATGTCTTGCTTTGCACTTGAGAGTACTGGCTCCCTTGCACAGGTGTTATGGTCGTGCTCACAATAACAAATATAATAACACAATAAGTGGAAATCCTTCAAACGTGCTTCTACGGTCGTCTGCTGATTGACTCAAGTACATTGAGGTATAGCCTCCTATACCTTTGGATTTCCATGATTCCTTTGTTTCTCCATGGAATGAGTGATCTGTTGGTGATTTGGTGCCTGGTACACACTTTCTCGAGTGTTAAGAGGTCTGGTGTGGGGGTTCGAGAGCCAAGGGACACTGCTGAGCTCTGAGGTCTGAGGCCTGCTCAGAAAATCCTCCTCAGGGAACCCAAGCAAATCCAGGGCTCGCATGATCTTAAACCACCACCGGACCCTTTTAGCTTTTAAATGTCCCCTTGCTCAGTTATTCAGCAGTTCGGTTGATCCAACATTGCTGTGAAAAGCATTTGTTGGGATGCTTCTCCTCAACCGAACTACTCTGAGCAGTGAGACATCTAGACATTACCAGAAATGAACGTGGATGGTAGATGAACTGGGATATGAAATTGAGCAGTCACCTGGAGACAGAGAAAGATCCTCAGTGTCAATGAAGCTGAGGTAAATCATAATGAGGTGAAATCATAATGGTGGTGGGTCAATCAGAGGTTAGTGGTAAAAAGAGAAATGGATTATAGGCCTTTTTGGTTGTCACTTCAGTTCATGGCTTTTATCGTACATGTCATTTTGCCCCGAAAAGACTCAGAAGCGTTTTTTTTTTTTCTTTTTTCTCCTGATTATGCTGATGTCATTCATCTTTGAGATTCAATCCCAAGATGCAAAACGTCAGAGCTGTGGGTGGGTCTGCAGTGCTTAAAGTGAAAGGTCAAAGAGCAAGGGTCATTCGGCCCTCTTTCACTGATTGATGAACTGAGGACACATCCTTCAGGTTTCAGACAGGCACATTTTAGAGAAACTAAAAACATCAGCGTATATCATTCTCAGGATGGATCACTACAATGAATATATACAATATCAGGTCACACTATGGTTCGAGTGGGCGACTTAAACATGAAACAGATAAAAACATGGTCACATCCCCTGTTGAATACACAATAATCTTTTCTTTCCTTATTTTGTACATTTTCACATATTTGGACTAACTTCAAATCCAAGTTCTAAAGAAACGTTACAACTCACTAAGGGTTTCCCTCAATTCCAAACAACACAAAGCTCTACAAGATGTTAATGAATACTGTATCAATAGAACAGATGGAATGCACTAGGAACAAGAGTAAAGAAAGAACAACAATACTACCTGACCATGTCAATAAGGCTACTGAATGAATGAATGAATGAATATACCCTTCTTTGTTTTTTCTTCATTAAATTCCCAATGAATGAAGCATACCAGTGGCTTAATATCTATTAATGAACTACCTCTAGAACATATTTAGGTGATGCCCTCCAAAAAATTGGGATTAAACCCTTAGCCCAAAACTGAAAGAAAAAAGAATCTGCAAAAAAGAGAGAAGAGATAAAATGAAACATACTGACTCTGGGCAGGATGCATTGGTTAAAACTCAAGATGGCCGTCCAGTGTAAACCATTGAACATAGCTGAGAGGTCCAATAAAGAGAACGCTTGTCACTTGCAAAATCAAGGAATGACACATAATTCCAAAAGAGGCTGCTGTACAGTGTAGAAACGGACATTTCCGTCAGTCTCTTCCATGGGATGGGAAAAGCAGTGTATCGGGTCTGGGGGCCTGCTCGGCCAATGCCCCGAAATGCACAAGCCACTTCTGATTTCATGAGCTGCGGTTGGGAGATCTTGATTACAGTATCGATAAAAAGCCGATGAGACGTTCTTTTTCTCTTGCGATCTTTTCTTTTAGCAAAAATATCATGCAGTCTGTAGTTCCATACCCTCGAACAGGGGACTAACATATATTACTCGTCGTTTGTTTCAGAAGGAAAAGAATTCAAATCCTTGAAATGTTTCTTTTGTATTATTCTTAAACATTCAAGTCATTCTATATAATACGTTTCTCTTTTTTTGTTGTTGTTGTTTTGTCTTTAGTTTTTTTTACACCAGAAAAGTCCTTTAGATTTTACACAGGCGTGTGTATATAGAAATATAATATATAGAAATATGCATATACATATGTATCAACTTTTCATATATGTGTACACATATTTTCCAATTGTATCAAAGCCAATTCAATGTGCTCTCAAAATATGGCCCATGTTTCCTAGGGGAACACATATCAATTCACATAATACAACCAATAGATAAGGTTGAAGAATCCAAAAGTGATAGGAAAAATGACCCGGGACCACTTGTCAATGGTGCTAACATCCGTCAAGTTGGGGATTTTGAGCTTCAGCTTGGACGAGCGCCTTCTTAGCCGGCAGTTGGCACGACTTCGCATGGCACTGCGGTCCAACGAATGGTGGCTGAACCCGTCCCGAGAACCCATGGGCTTGCGAAACTGCACTCCAGAAGTGTCAAAGGACATGACGGAGTTCCGTGAGTCACTGACGCTGCTGCCAACATCAGACGGCATCACCTCATTGTTCATCTCCAAAGTGGTGAGAAGAATGTTTCCATAAGCGTCCACCTTTGACAACACAAAACAGATAAGGCTGGTCATGAAAAGGGACTAAAGGTCCTAAAGTGTCTCAAACAACAACTTTCATGCGAATGCAATGATGATGCAACAAACTTTGCTTGGGAAGAGAAATCTACAAGAATCTACAAGAATCATTTAAAATGCGATGGCCGGCACACACACACGCACACACACTTTGTAGTTGATGACAATATTTCATCAACTTCTGAGTCTACTGATATGATTTCTAAATGCATGTACCCCGACTTTTCTTTGTTCCTCGAGATACAGATTTCTTCGTTGTGTATATGACCTGAGGGTGTTGCTTTGAAACGGAGCTGAAATGGAGTCCTTGCGATGTGAAAGAAAAAAAAATGAAGAGAACATTAAACGCCCATATAAACTGACAATCAAGCAACAGTTTTTGAAGAATACAAAAGTGCATAAGAATAATAGGGTAAATAAGAAACAGCTTGCATAAAAGACACAGACACAAATGCCTTAATTCAGACAAACCCTCATTACTCTGGTTTAGTCGCTGAGCTTAGTTAGTTTACACAGTTGGAGGAAAATGGCTGACATATTTAGAGAAGGAAAAAAGAATCTCGATGGTCCTCGGATTGAGAGAGAGCCTGTGGCAATAAAGCAGACCAGAATCTGATAACGTAATGACAATGTAATTTATAACTTTCGGAGCAAGAGGAATCTTTCTTAACAATGAAATGCTGCTTCAATCAAATTAAATACGTCACTGATTAAGTAAAGTGATGGTTAATGGGCTATTGAATGTTAATTTTTAGCGGTGATGTGAAGCGATTCATTCAGGCACTAGTTATTTTAATTAGCAAAGTTGTTCTGCTTACAAACTAAGTGCATACAGATTCATTTAGACATGCATGAACATTGTCAACGCTTATTAAATTCATTTAAATTAGCTTTTAATTAGCGCAAAAATGAACTCTGCAACCGTTATAAATGGTTTACAAGAGACTTTGCGTACCTGTTCCCTCAGACGCTTCTCCTCATAGCGGGGACGTTCGTTGTTGGCTTTGTTTAGCCTTTCGTTAATCTTTTTCTGCTGCTGGGGTCCCCTTCCAAAGAACACATAGTTTACAAAGGCATATTCGAGCAGGGCCAGAAAAACAAAGACGAAGCAGCCCATGAGGTAGACATCGATGGCTTTCACATAGGGGATCTTTGGGAGGGTCTCCCTCAGGTGGGTGTTGATCGTTGTCATAGTGAGCACCGTAGTTACACCTGCAAGAAAGCCATTTGAATGAGCCATGTCTTGTTCACACGACTTGCAGTGGAGCTTTTATTGACCACTTAAAAAGAGATGTCATGGTCCTGCTTCATGACCAAGGTGCAATAAGGCCTCGTATTTACATCCAAAAATAAGTACCATATATTACCGGGGACTCAATGTTGGAAATACGAACACCAAACCCAATGCTAAACCTACCATATAGTGTTAACAAATGCAAAACTCAGATATAAATGCATTTGTTGATGCCACTTTATACACAGATTTAAACCATAGTTACACAGAATGCAAATCAGAGCTCCTCAAGTACGTCTCTGTATTTTGGAAACTGCAATGATATGTACTTATTGGTACGTATTCCGCGTCTCTCGTGAAAAATTGCCCCCAGGTATGTTTTTGTTGTGATGACATGCATGCTGGTAGCTAAAAACATCCATGCACACAATAAGTGCATTGTAATTGTGAGACACTTTTTTTTAGTTTTTCATAAAAACTAAAACTGCAACAATTTAAAAGCTAAAAAGAGCAACATTCTGGCAATATGGTGTAGAAAAAAAAGACATAGTTTCATAAAGCATTATTTCCTACATTATTAAGCGATGCTTAATTAATAATGCTACATTATTAAGAATGCTAAGTACAGTTTTCTCAAGCTATTTTAGATATATTTGATCTACATAAACATTAGTCTTATTTAAATTTTTGAACCTGCATGGCCTGCGTAATTATACTTAATGCAAATCTTCCGGTGAAATCAGGGGCAAACAGAGTCAAAGTTGAAAGCGCTTGAACTTTTGAGCATCACGTAAGTTTAAAGCTTCACTCAAGTTTATTGCATTGGGGAACATTAATGCAGGTCATGTGAAAGGGCTACTTTAATCACAGTTGACAAAAGGTATAGAATATAAGAATATCTGAACATTCACATTGGTTAATATGTTTTTATACAGGGAAAAAAATCACTTCCTGTGAAACAAAATGTTAAAGGTTACCCAGGGCCACACGAGCAGCAGAGGCATCGTAGTTAATCCAGAAGGAGACCCAGGACAAGATTGTGATCAGGATGGAGGGCATGTAAGTCTGCAGGATAAAGTAGCCTATGTTTCTTTTGATGCGGAAACTCAACGACAGCCGAGGGTATGAACCTGGGGAGACACAAGTACACAGCAGAAGCCAAAAAGAGAGAGATGTCAACATGCAAGTGGAAACACAAAAGAGCAAGCACAGGAAAAACAGTTCTACAATTTGCAATTGTCAAAGTCTGCACTTTGACAACAGATTCAGATCATTTTCCCATTTGTTCAGATAGAGCATTTAATTTCCCCAAAGCAATGGATTCCTTCCCAGGGACTAGTTCCATTCCAATTAAACATGGCAGAAAGTCGCAAACATGGCAGATTTTTCTGAAACCCCCTTCTCAGCAGGCAAGGTCTATGTCCCTCTGAGAATTGTCACAAAAGCCTGCAGTGTCTTTTTTTTTCAATTTAGCTCTTTAATACAGGGAATTTGAGAGAAAAAAATGACAATTGTGTAACTGAAGAGCATGTCCTGTTAATGTGTAAAATATGGTGTTTAAGACAACTGTAAACAGCATGTTTCAAGAAGCCTTTCCAAGATTGGCTGCTAAATGTTAGGTGTGATATGAATAATTGACTCATTCAGTGTACTGATTATTCTAATTTCTATGGCTATTTATTAACCTTAAAGGGATGTTCTTGTTTACTCCCTGTGGTTCCAATCTCCCTGTGCTTCTGAAAGCTTTTTGGATAAGTATGCAATAGAATAAATTCCATTGGGAGCTTTTTAGCAGCAAGGAAAAGGGAAGAAATTGATCAGGCTGTACTTTAAATAGCATTTGAAAATGAGCTGTAACTGATGCCTGATACCTGATCACAGTTATCATAAAACTGACGAATCAACATCAGCACTATTTATTATTATTATTATTAATAGTTACTCTTGTTTGGGCACTTGCCTATAAATCTCCCCATGAAATAATTAATAGTACTTATTAACAAGAAAACTTAAAATGATTTTCAACATGAATGTAAACTGAGCAATCCAGCGTGATGACATTAAATCTTAGTCAATCTTATTCACTGCATTGCTTTCAGTGACAGTTTTCTAACTATAAGTAACTTTGTAACTACGTTTCAGGTACAGTAATTGTAATTAATTTGTAATTAATTACTTGTCTACTTACTCTCAGATTAGACTGTTAGGGTAGGTTTAGGGTTAGTTGAATATGTTGACATATACAGTACTTGGAAAGTTTCTGATAGTCAGTAGGCTGTATTTTGTGGACCCATCAAAATAAAGCGTTAGATGGTATTACAGTTTTTCTCAATTGCTTAAACACATTTCTTGAAACTATGCCTCACAACAGTAAACACAAATCTATAACATCTCACCCAATTTCCCAAATATCCTATTTTCAGGTCAAAATGAAGCTCTTCACTCAAAACCATT
>JAUCMT010000051.1:13953672-13963873 GCA_032357475.1 Enteromius thamalakanensis
GAAATGACAAAACACTGAACATTGCATCGTAACATTCATATTGCACCACGGATAGCAGATGGACTATTCAGATGATGTCTTTTATACTGTACTGGATCCTTCACAGTGTTCATTACTTGGCACTCAATGAGCTCACAAGCCTCCTAGTTTCTATATCAAATATGTTCGATTGTGTTCTGACGACAAACAAAGCATTTATGTGTTTGGAACGACGTGGGTAAATGATTAGTGACAAAATTTTAGTTTTCTCTTTAAGAATATTACACCTTATCCAAACTAAATATGAGCAGCATGATACAATGTATCAACATTTTTATTGGAATTTTACGGAATCTAGATTTCACTTCAACTGGAAACAATTTCTACATATATGCTTCTTTAATTTTGGAGAGGCACATTATAGTGGTTCATGTGATGAAGGTGTGACCATGTTACTGCGATTTTGGGACACAATCCTGACTGGGTAATTTTTCCAACAATGCATCATACTATAGTAGTTACGCAGTGAGCTACATTGGTAAACAGATCCCTGATTGGTTTTACCCAACCTCTGAGTTCAACTTCTGATGCGATTAATATTAGCAGATCAGGCAAAACAACTCAACTGGTTATAATTTGTTAAATTAAACACTAAATCTTTTGAGAGTATAAGAACCGCCTTGATATAAAAGTTTGAAGCAAGGTTGAACTCAAAAAAGGCAAATCATCTTCATGTGATCACACTTTCTACCAAATATCATTAGCGCCTTCATTTCCATCACGGTTTGTCAGTGCTGTGAACCATTAACAGATATCTTTCGCACACCCCAAATAGAAACTTTCCCATAGATAACCTGCCCCGTAACTGTGCTAGCAAGTGTGATGTGAAGTTTCAGTTATAATTAAAGTTAAAGAACTTTGATACGTGATAACAATTATTTCAAGAACGATGTGACATAAATGGATACTACATACAAACAGTAAGCTCAGACTGAGTAAGTGAAACTCATTCATTATAATTATTATAATTTTTTTTTAGTTTATTGGAATTATCTTAAAGTCTCTGTCAACCGGAAGTTGTGGCATAAGTTGAATTAGAAAAAAATATAGAGAGGGGCATCTCTAGCTCAATGCAGACTGATGCTTGAGGATGTCAGTTTGCAGGAAGGAAATGTTCTTATTTTGACTAAAGATTATAAAGATTTTCTTTTTTTTCTTTTCTGTGGATTTATTGTTCACCACAATATTATTAATGTGCACTAACAAAGTACATGGGGGCAGTTTAGATTTTTTAATGTGGACTTAAAGACAACGATGTCACAACAGCAATGGCATTTACCTCAGTCCGTAAAGAACAGTGCCATCTGGATGGAGCCGAATCATTCGGTTCTTCACCGTCACACCATGCAGGAAAGACTTCTTGTCATTCAGGAAGTAGGTATCTGGGAGCCATAACTGATCAGCCACACGGTTGTCCAAAGTGAGGTTCAAAGCCATCTCAGCATAGGCCAACCGTTTGTCCCTCCAGCTTTGTTGGAAATACATGGTGATGGTGTAATCCTGCAAAGAGCACAAAAAATCCCAGGTTGTCAATTGATGTAAAATCTTTGTCATTTTTTTTATTTCCAATGGCATATAACTTCAGTTGGCAAAAGTCATACTTGTTATGCAAACAGATTTGATTGCAACCCTAATCCAGTATTATGTTCTAAATGAAAAAGTAAGATAAAAGTCTTATGTGTTTGCTTTGGTTTGACAGAATTGCAACATGCAGAAAGGCCAACTTTCTGAGAAGGTAATGAAAGCATTCTAAAAAGCATTAAGATGTGTTCAAACATTGGTATTGATTAAATAAGCAGCTAAATATACTGTTTTGATTGGATTAAGTCCATCTGAGCAGTGACTTTTTGGACGTAGGGCAAACAGGACACTCTTAAGATCCACTGATATGTCTCAGCGCTGTATCAACACTAACTGTGAACTGCGTTTTAAATGATAAAGCTTTCTGTATAGACACAAGTCTAACGTAATAAGCCTACATTTAATTTTGCAGCATGATTTAAAGAGATGGTCAGCAAAGATGTAAAATGCTTGATTCACTAAGCAAGGCCCTTGTTCAAACTGTACATTTTAGCCAGTATTTTCTTTTTATGGCTGATAAACAAACAAACAAACAAACATCATAATCAATTTAGTTTACAATAATTACTTGACAGCACATTTAACATGTAATTATGAAATTGCAGATGTATATAAAGTTAACAAGCAACTGACATCTACCCAGTTTATTTTCTAAATGCATGCTGATTTTTGTTTGTCTATGATCCATTAGACTTAGATGTATGGCACAAAATGGAAGAAAAGATCTGTTACTATTCTTTCATCAGTTTGTTTTTTCTTCCAGCCCTTTACCTCTCTTATGTAGCAACTTTCTTTACATTGTTTAATGTCCAGGGAAAGGAAAGTCAAACAAAACATCCGACAGAAGAACTTGTGGTACAGTATCTTCAAAAACACCACAGTACAAAGAAATTCCAGCAGTACCTTCATGATGTTTAAATCTAAAAGACACACGTGTTCTTGAAGAGTAAGGGGACACAAGAGGAGGAAAATGACTACGTATTTGAGTGAATATTTTGAACAAATTAAAATAAAATCTTCTGAGTGGAACTGAATGGTAATTCTGAAGTTGAAGTTGACATTTGTCTTTGATATCTGTCCTCATACTCTTTTTAGGTCTTTGCTAGACCTAACAAAACAGTTCCTGATCAAAAAAACAAAGCTGATAGTCAACATCAGAAGGCAAAATTAAGACTCATTATGAGCAAAAAAATTTTTGTAAATACTGATAAATAATCAAAACGTTCATTATCATAATTTAAGCAGACAATATAGATGAGTTAATACTGCTTTGCCCATACATTCTGTCAAGAAAGCCTTCGTGTTATATGCTGCTATACACAGCTATATGCTGTTCCTTTAATGTCCCGGAGCGATTTCATACACAGATCTAGTAAAATCTCACTGTCATCGGATGTTAATTGAATTTCACTTGGAGCTTGATAATGCTGCGACCAGAGCTTATTAACACACCTGCAGTTTAATGCTAGCATCACATGAACGCGACTGCTTGCAGCATAAGCATTGTCTAAACCTGAAGACCTTTGTACAACAATTCGTTCTACAGCAGCAATACTCACAGAAAGTAGTCAGATAAAGAATAAAAACTATTTTACACTAAATACATTTGGGTTTTAGGAAATACTATAGATGTTCCTGCTATATTTAGTTAGTTGTAAGCTTCCAAATTAGGATCTATACAATTTAGTTTAAATGCATTTTTGAATACTGTACTCTTTTTGAAAGACAAGTGTACAGTGAACTATATTTCTTTGCTGTTAACCTTTAATGTCAGTTCTGGCCTGTTGCGAGTGAATAGATTGGGCCAAGCAGCAACAACACAAATCTTTTAAAAAATTAATTACAACTAAAGGTACCTGTCTGAAGTGAAATACACACATACACACACACACACACACACACACATATATACAGTGTTGTGCAAGTAACTTCCAAACTGTAATACATTATATAGTATTTGTTACTGTTATTTAAAAGTAATGCCTTACATTACAATATCACTGATTACAAATTGAAAATGCGTTAAATACGGGCCACTAGTCAGTGCGAGCCAAGCAGAGCCTAGAACACAGAGGACGAAATCATGCCACGTTTCCACTGTTGGGCCAGTAGCCTCGTCGCATTCCTGTAAAACCTGCCTTAAATACGCCTTTACTTGACCGCGTCACACATAAAACAGAAACAGAAAATAGAGCTGACTTGCGGCATTTTTTATACGTTAGAATCTTGTGTCTTGCTGTTTTTGAACAATAAAAATTTCAGCTAATAGTGTGCTGTAACACAAGCGTACCGAGTAAAATATTACTAAAACCTCATTAGTAATGCCTTACACTACTGCATTACAGCAAAAAGGAATATATTACTGTAATGTATTACTTTTGTAATGCGTTACTCCCAACACTGCGTATATATATATAGTATATTGCCTAAAATGTCTGTTTAATTCTGCCCAAAATTACTGTAACACACATCACAGTGTAATTACAACTTCTAGGAAGTTCCTTGGAGCACTTGAACGAAGCATATATTTAACCAGTAGCCAATTTTCTACTCCATTTTGATTGCCTCATCAACCTTTTTCTCAGAGGCAAAACTGGACAGTTAGAAATGTCAGAGCTGTAAAATGAACTTGCCCCATACATAATCTTCAAAGTACCTCTTTGAAAGAAGCGTTTAGTTATGAATTTTTCTGTGAAGAAAAAAAAAGTGAAAAAATTGTTTCCTAAAAATGAGGAGCTAATGTATTCTGAGCACAGTGTCTTCTGTTCACACATCTGCTCGGCTGGGTTTATTTTAGTCAGGTGAAGACTGCTGACTGTCTGATGATGAGGATACGCCATGTTTTAACTGAAGTCCCCACAAGTGCCATAAATCCAGCCATCTAATTTACACAGAGTCTTGCGGTAGTGAATCGCACCCGAGCCCACCAGACAGGTTGACATGACCTCTGGTATACCTCCTAATCATTTCTAAATCAGAGAAACAAAATGCTATGAATGATGTGTAATTTACATCTTTCCATGTTCCCAGTCACACATACAATATATAGCTATAATGAATTTCCTCATTGCTGTATTCTTTTCTCAAACTGTAAAAATAATTAAGCACAAGTCTTTCATTTTTAGTTAAAAAATGTAAATTTCAATTATTATTAATTTAATTAAATGACTCGTATCATGATTCATACCCAAAATACAGTGTAAAGAGAGATCTGCAGGGAAAAGGGCTCTAGTTAGAACCAAGCAATCAAACTAAAGTGGAAGCAGCTTTATTTTTTCTAGTGTTTTTTTGAAAATTTCCCAACAAGAAATCTAATGTAGGATCATATTTCCTGCTGTCAAACCATCATTATCTGACAGAAACCTGAGGAAAACTGATCCAGGTGCAGCTCTTTCTCTCTGGGGTGCTTTATGGATTCAGGCCGCAGTCATTGAAGCCGAGGCGCTAATAAAACCAAAGTCCCTGACTCTGCATGAAGAAATGATGAATGCAGTAAGTCTGCATGGGGTCTCCACGGTAAGTATGTATAGGGAGTTGTCAGCAGAAATTTAGACGACTGCTCTTTAAGTAAACTGCTTTTTAAGGGCTCCAGGGTGGTGTTTAACTTGAGGTGATGGTCCAGAGCCAAAAGGTCTACTGATGCTACATAATTGGTCATGACCGCAGTTATACATAACCATGCATACTGATCATTTTCTTATTTAACACCTTGAAGACTCAATATTAAAGTCTTTAAACATATGTTTCTAAAGAAACACAGATCATCCTGTAAATGTTGAATTTAAAGAATAGCCCCAGTGTAGTGTCTTTATATGAGAATTGTCCATACTGATTAGTTTTGTCTCTATTCTGGTGTTTTGCATATATTTTAAAATTCACATTGTATTGTTTCATTTTAAAGTTGGAAAAATTGTCAGCAGATTTCCTGCACATTTCTACATTACAGTCTTACAGTGTAGAGCAATAATTAAACACATCAACTCAAAGAATATATTAACTTATAATATATTCACACATTTTATGATGCATATAGTGCATCAGCAATAATTAATATTGATATATCAGGTTCATCTTTATGCAACCTGGTCCCATAAAAATACGTGCCTTACTGCACTTTCACTGCAGTTTCAAAGAGAAATGTCTACTGAATGTCTACTAAAACACAGACACTTTTTATTACATTGATATACTGTAGGTATGCATTGCTGTGTGTTTATTATGTTAATTTTTTCGGGGACTGTAGCTAAAAAGTTAATGCTCTTGATCATGTTGGAAACATGTTCTACATCAAATCCAACCATAAACCTACCCAATAGTGTTAACAAATGCAAAACTGGTAAAAAAAAAACGCATATGTTGATGCAAACATGTAATTTAAACTTCCTTTTACACAGATTTACACGGTTTTGTTGAACTGTAGTTACACAGGATTCAGACCAGGGCTCCTGGCCTCTCAAGTAAATCTCTGTATTCTGTGAGCTACTCAACAAACCTACTGTCTATAAAAAAACACATAGATATGAAGGTGTGTTATGCTAATATTCAAAAGCATCAGTTTTCAAATATCCCAGCATTTTAATACTGTTTTGAAGTCACATGATATTCTTTAAGGAATTCTGAGAAAATTACACTTTATCAAAGCTCTGTAAATTCGTGTGAAAAGGAAAGGTGTCAGAGTTTTACTGCCTCTAGTGTGTTCTTTTGGGAACTGCAGTAATAAGTTCTTATTGGTACATATTTCGTGTCTCACTGAAAAAAGTGCATCCATGTACATTTATGCCATGAGATCAGGTAGTGTTTATGACCGTCTAACAACAATCAGCTACAACAGTAATGAATAACGCCAAATGAATGTTACTAACCATGTTGACTTCTGAAATGGAGTCAATACTGGCGATATTTATACTCATTCCCACAATGACTGGAGGACCTAAAGAAAAAAAAGAGAGAAAGTGAGAAAAGTTTAAGCAATTATAAAATCTTTGCATTGCAGCAACATCATAAAAAGCGTACCTACAATGAGGAGCAAAACAAGAATCCAAACATAAAAATGGAGAAAAAAGTCAAATACAGTACAGCTTGTACAAAGTGCTTCCAAAAGACACTAAAGAGGTAAACTTTCGCGTGATTATTTCATTCTGTCCTTGTAAAGACTTCTTTCTGAGCTCTTACTCCTGGAAGTCCTGTAAAGCTCACCAATCAGAATACAGCTTGCCAAAGAAGAAGAAAAAAAAGCTTTCCAGTTTTGTGTGCAATATGCATCAGACGGTCAGTGAACAGACTGTGGGTGTGCAGTCTGAGACTATTATGAGACAAACAACCTTGTAAACATTGGCGGAGTTTGTCTTTTCTGTATGTGGGTGCAAGTGAGAACGCCTGTGTTACAAAAGCCTCCAAATAATTGAATAAAGCATAGACCACACTGCTACAAAGAACAAAAATGCATGAAAGTGGGCCAAAATTACTCATGGCAGTCATTATTTAGCCAAAGCATTTTCGTCAAATAATATGCCTTCCTCTAATAGGTTCAATTGGGAACTGTTTAATAAACATACGCGCAACAGTCTGAGGTGTCAAACCTTACATCTCCTTTAAATTCTCTGCATGACTGAATCACTAAGCATGGCCTTTGCTTTGGTGGTGAGGGGTTAGTCAAACCACTCCACTTGTGAACACCAGAAGAAGCTATTGTATAAGCAGATGGAAAACTGTCATAAAATAATGTTCCTTAATTATATCATTGTGCATGATGAGGCAATCTTTTGATACAAAATTTAAAAATATATTTCTCAAAGAAAAGCAGGTGTTTTACCGCCTTTGAGTTGTGATGAGACAATTGCGCTAATAATCTCTAAAATGGCTGCTGTTGCAGTACAAGTCAACATTTCCTTTGCAACTACAGTACATGCCAACTAGCAGACATTAGAGTATTAGTATACTGTCTACTAAACATCTTCTAACATTTTACTTTGATGGGTCCACAACACACCACATACTGACTATCAGAAACCTTACAAGTCTATGTCAACGTATTTATACAGTTCGTCAAAAGACTGCTGCTTATGTGAAGAACATGCACAGCAGCAATGAGAACCTTTACTATCAAGTGTATGTGAAATGTGACTGAAAACATGAGAAGCTGTAAATTACGCATCCTACATACTGCAAGTTGTTTGTTGCCCTACTCAATATGATTTAAATTCTGCTAATGTACATGCATCTTTTGTACATTTTACTTTTCATTTTTTATTTATTTCACTGTATATGTTCTGAGATTTCCTTTGTTTGTCATCCATCTTCTGTGCTGTCTTAAAAATATCTCTAAGATGTCATCCAGACCCACTGAAGAAAAAAAAACATCATTCTTTTGACTACAGTTTTGAAATATTTACTAACTGAGCACTTGACTGAGAGTGCAGTCTTCCATCTCTCTGTGTATCCTCTCCATCTTCTTAGTGCAGTGGTACTTTTCACCCCCATCTTTTCACTGCTGACATGTTTGCACGCCGTCCCGCCTCACTCTTAAATGCCCGCAGTTCCGTTACTCTCTCACCCCACCTCATAAACTAAGAGGGAGAGAAAGAGAGAGAAACGGCGCTTGCGGAGCAAAGGAAAAAATTGAGCTATTTTCCTGTGCGCTTTGTGAAGGCAACCAGCAAGAATTTTCCCAGGAGATGTCAAAGTACATTCATTGGCTAGTTGTAAACAGAGAAGCCTGAAATCTTCCGCACGCTCCTGCCGCTGCATATTTTTGACCTGGACTTCCATGAAACGAAGGAACATTGGAACACACTGCACCCCGGATATGCTCGCTCCCTCAGCTTTCATGCCACAGCTCGAAATAAAACCTCTTACCTGAGTCTGAGGCTCTTACGGAGAAAGAGTGTTTTGGCCTACTCTACTACTACTCCGGTTATTAGGAAGCACTGTGAATAGTATCTGTGACATGCTTGCAAAATTACATTTAGTCTGTTGAGGGCTTAAAACTCTTTGCCTATCCATGGCTGGACTACGTTTTAGGCAGATCAAATTCTGTTTATGAGTGAAGGATGTAGCTCCTGTAGATGGAGTTTCCTAGGGGTTTAAGATCTTGAGATTTACTGCCAGTCCCCTGCTTGAGGCTTGCTTTTCATATAACACAAAATGCAAGGAGAAATGTCTTTGATACAGGCTAGCTCAATATAACTTTAAGGTTATAGAACTTTGTAAATGTTTTGTAGCATTTTATTTGAATGTTAAAATTACTGTTTAATCTCAGAGCACAAATCGTAAAAAAAAAGTATATACTGTCATTTTGAAATGCTGTATATCTAGGATAAAAAATATGGTACAGTATTTTATGTTTGGTGAATGAATGAATAATCTGAATTTATTGTTAAAACGATGTATAGAAGATATATAATTTTATTTTCCAAAATGCTCCAAACCATAACAACCAAATTCAGTTTACTACAAATTGGTTTAACAAGTTTACTAAGTAAAGGCAAATATAACAAAGAGTGTGTGAAATGCAATATATGTTATAAAAACATACTATTTATATTAAGTGGCTATACTACTAAAACAGGGACTATTTTGAATATTGCTTACGAAGAGGCCCTATTGATATCCATTGTAAGTGCTTCACTTTAACCCATATTTTTTGCTTTTTTTAAGGAGAGATAAGAATTAGAATGTATTTGGTTAATGCTCCGTGGCACCTGTACAGTACATCCCCCCTGAATTTCACCACCAGCACCACCTCAGGAATTCAGTGCATTTCCACCAATTTGTCCCTCTCCAACTGCACTGGCAGATGGCACCATCATCTGTATACATATTTAAATGACAAATGTAAGGCAGGTGGCTTCTCTAGAGAAGCTATCTCCATTCAGATGGCCACTTTTCTCCCCCAATGCCTTTGTTTTGCTAGAGCGAGCCCAGATCACATGGAGCCAGGCCTGGACACAGCAAAAACAAAACAAAAAAAGAGAAAACCAGGTAAAACAGCAAAAATAGCAGTTCTGACGGAACACAAGTGCCAAGGATACTGCGTCCCGGGCTGAATTCTCGTGGGTCGCCGCTTTTTCCCTAAGCAGGTTTTCACTGACACAGCAATGTATCTCTTGTGCAGGTAATGATGACGGTAATGCCTAGCGTTTGTGTTGGACCTCCTTCCTTAGCAGAGAGCTGAAAGTGCTTACTGGTTGGGGGGTGAAGGAAACTCATAGCAGTCGATCTGGGTGATGTATAGCCGCAAGTCTTCGGCATAACAGCGGATTGCCAACAATGTATCGCCCCAATTAGTTCAGAAGTTGATGAGCTCTCACAGCATAACAGAGCATAATATAAATATGTCTCAGTTTGTGTTAAACAAGCACACACCTATGGTTCAGGAGGTATGTGAGGTGCCTTACAGCACCATGTACTGATGCTCAATGATCCTATAGCATTTTTCTGCGATAGCTTTAAAGTATTCTTTCTGAAGACAAGATATTAGTGATCTAGGACTGAAGTGTATGTGTATGTGTGTAGATAGATAGATAGATAGATAGATAGATAGATAGATAGATAGATAGATAGATAGATAGATAGATAGATA
>JAUCMT010000051.1:13963973-13978420 GCA_032357475.1 Enteromius thamalakanensis
TAGATAGATAGATAGATAGATAGATAGATAGATAGATAGATAGATAGATAGATAGATAGATAGATAGATAGATCTAAGCAATTTATAGGTAAATGTTTGCAATTGAATTTGAGTAAGGACAGGCCAACATGCCTTTCATCAACGCAGTCACGCACAACACCATACATGGAAAAATAGAGTGGCAAAGAAAATACCACTCTTCCACCCGATTCAAAATTCTAATCATCAACTCATTGCTTAGCAACAGAGGGGTTCCATAGCAACAAGGCGGCATTGTCACTCTTACGTTGCAATGAGAGACACAGTGCTTTTCATACATTGTATTCAATCTGCTTCATTTTTCCCTCTCATGAATGGCCAAACGTTGGCATTGTGTCCTTTTGTCAGACGGGTATATGACGACTCTGTGGAATCATTAGAGATGGAACACTGAGGATTGGACACATATATTAATAGATGTTCCAGGCGCGTGTTTAAAACATGTGTTCGCATGTGCTAGGATGAAAGGATAATACTTATATGTTCCTCTACCTGACATTTATAGCTATTAATGCATTCTTGACATTTAAAAGTCTCTGGATGTGGTGAGTCACAACTAACAACGTATTTATTATGCTTAAGTAGTCATCATTGGAATCACCTACACGCAGGCGGATAATAGCCATTTAATTTAGTGTCTATTCGTACAAAAAATCTGGAAAAAAAAAACATGGGTTTTAATATATCTGTAAGAACAAGCAAAAAAAGTGAGTAGGAAATAAACATCTCAAATAATTTAGCTTAACCCTTACTCTACTAATAAAAGTGTCACTGATTTAAATGGTGGTCATCACTTTATACATTTTGACTGATGTTTAGTAATGGTTTTGACACAGTATTTGAAATCGTACAGTCAAAATAGTTTTCGCACTTCAGCATTAATGCACATTTGGAGGTAATTTGTGTATCTGCTGCAAACAAAACAACTTTGTGACACTGACAGTCTTTGATGAATTAAAGCGCTTTGCAAACTCAGAGGCCAGAACAAAGAGATAAATGTGTACAGTTCTGCAAGTTTTACTAAACTCAGCAAGCAGCCATATGGCTCTGCACATTTGCAGAAACACACATCAGCAAGAACAAGAAACACCTAGCTGAACTGAGTCAAACTTAATGTTCAGGACTATACTTTGCTTTGTCTGATATATTTCAAACATTACAGTGTATATGCTCTGCAAATAATGCAGTTCCACTAGCAGTAAATGTTCATTGACAGGATGGTTTTGAGGTTATGGTATGAGAACTAAGCTAATGGTGAACAAAAAGTATCCTTCATCAACTGAAACACAATGCAGTTAAGCCTAACTGCTTGCATTTATATTTTCATGACTTCAGGACAAATATACAGAGCCCAGAGTCACAGTGCACAGTCACACACTTTGCAGGTAAATCAACCTTTACATTTATGTATGTCTGCATATTAGAGAGAAAGGATTCTAAAAGCAAAAGAAAAAGACACATTTTAAAAACAGTACATGTTAAGTTGTCTGGTCACAAAACTAGCCCTAACCCTAACCCTAATTTTGAAAAAAACCCTAATTCAGTTCAAAAACTGAAAACCTAAAGCATTAAGGGCAACTTATGAGTCTTCTTTCGTGTAAATTTAGACATTTCTTCAATAAATGCTGTTAAAATAATAGGGCAATAGGATATAGTATATTACCATGTATATGCAATTGCAATAGTACACTAATTTGGAATGTTACAAAACAAACAAATTCAACAAAATCCATTCCAAAGCTGCATCTAAAGTAGCATTTAGAATTACACAGTTCTGTGTCCTTTATTGCATATCTTTATATTTGTCTTTGGAATTTATTGTCTGTTCCTTTTCTGCCAACACTTTTTGTCTTGAAGGTATAGCGAAATGATAATTTCATTGTACCTAATAAGACTTTAAAATCTTAAAACTGTGAAATCTCAGAATGTTTAATGTTCTGACTTTAACGATTTATAATCTTACATTTATTGAATAGAAAAAAATTGGAAATGTTGTGGGGAAAATTTTTTTTTAAGGGGCAGTTTTCCAAACAGGGTTTAAGACTAGTCCTATAGATTAAAATAAAGTTTAAGAGCTGTCTTGCCTGGAAAAAGCTTGCACTGAGATATCTTAAAATACATTATTGTCATTGTTTGGTCTTAAAATGCTCACAGATTAAGGCATTTTTCAAAATATTCTTAAATGTCCTAAATTAGCAACTCTAGTCCTGGCTTAATCTAATCCCTATCTGGGAAACCAGCCCTACATTTTTTACTTGAATGACATTGATTTATGTGTTCAAAATGGCTTATTTATTCAGAGCAACTGACAGTCTTAATGCATAGCTCACTGATTCACGTGATTCGTTATATGATGATTTTCGGCAAAGTGCTTTTATTTTGATTTTGCTGGAATTTTATTTTCACTGTTTTCAATGGAATTAATCTGCAATTATTGTTTTTACTGTTGATATTGGCAATACTGCGTCTAAAATGCATCACTGTGTTAACTTGCACATAGAATATTATTTAATGAGTATACACCACTGCATATAAATATGAAATAGTGACGGTCTTAAAAGAGGGGCAAATGAGCATTCAGCATTCAGTGTCCGACAGCGTTGTTCTAACGGAATCAGGAAGGTCAATTGTTCCCAGTGGCTTTTTTGAGGCATAATAATGAAATGGGTTTTCAAACATGCTTCCTGGCCATTGAGCCAGTCGCATCCATCTCAGGCCCTGCGATAAATGACATGTCTTTCACTGTGTATTTATCTGAGACGATCACAGGGCCGTATCCTGTCCTTGACAGATCCCTCCTGACTCCCAAGGACTAGTCTTCCCCATCCATCACTGGGGTTGCGAAGAGGGTCCCGTGGGGATGTGCGTTATTGTGTTGCGCCTTCACCTGCAGCCTGTCTCGTCATAGCTGCTAAAACATTGTATGTGAACAATGAAGTGTGCTTTCTATGGTTACGTGCCTCCTAATAGGCCTCCTCGTTCTCCTTCCAAGCATAACCGTCTAAACCGCACATACAAACACGTTCCTCTTGTAAAAAGAAGACTGCAGTGTGAGAGGATGCGAAAGGAACAGCCTCCTCAAGCATTTTCTGTTTGCCTGGCTCTCTCCCCATAAATCAGAAGGCATTCTCTTCTCATCGGGATAGAGATCATTTGTGCAGTGCTTGTCCATTTATCGCCCCGCTCTGACAATACCGCACTTTTGTGCTGAATGCGCGCTACTTTTGCATCCAGCGTTGATGCATGTTCAGCCCACACACGCCGAAAAGGCTCCTTTTCATTTAAGCGTCGGCACATGGGAGAGAAGCAGGGTGGCTACTTGCAGGAGTCAAGTTAATTAATAGGGAAACTAGCTGGAGCATTGTAGGTGTATTCATTATTAATTAAGAGACTTTATGCCAGCTGGGAAAGATGTCAGCAATTAGGGGAGATTTTGCGGTGTGCAGTTGTCCTTGGATATGGGAGTGTGTCCCTTGTGAGGTGCAGCATGGTCGCAGAACACTTTGAGTCAGGTGGGTTTATCAGACTCATAACTTAACTGTTTGGGGGGTCTTTGTGTTTTATCACCAGTATCTCTTTTCTCAGGATGAGCTCATTTTCTGCTGGAATGTAACCGGACTATGTGGGCATCATGTGGATAATGGGGTTAATACGTATTAGGGTGAATCCATAGACTGTAAAAAAGGATTCAAGATGTGCTTTCACTCCCTTAGAATAGCTTAGCCAACACATCCCAGTATTGCTGCTGTCATCTAGCACCAATGACGGCATCAGGAGACAGAGTCTGTGCGGTAGTGATTCATTTAGAGTCTGAATCTGAGCAATAGTGATTCATTTGGAGCATGAGTCTGCGTAGTAGTAATCAAGTCCTGCCCAAACTCCCACAGAGCCAATCACAAACTCAGAATCATGATACCCAATTGTCATTGCATATTAAATGCAAATTATACAAAACAAACACTTGAACATACATGCACATGATAATAACTACCCAAATGCATGGAAACCAAGTCTCTGAAAATGTATTTGAAGTGTTTGATTGTTTTGGTAATACCACATTCATTTACATGGAGAGGGCGGGGTTTCTTCAAGACAGCAGATGGCGATACAAATGTTTTGGCTAGGTCATATTTCAAAAATCTTTTTTTTATATACAATAAATAAGTAATAGGGGGAATAAATAAACTGTTAAATGCTCCACTTCCATCCACTTTTGTGATTTATTTAGAGCTCAAGTCTGTACATTGCTGATACAATTGAAGAAGTAGTGATTTATTTGGGGCAGTGATAGTGAGCTGCAGTAGTCAGACACAGATGAAATCACAAGCTCACAATCACAACATCCCAATCTATTTTTATACGTCTAAAACAAGATAAAAGAAAACTTGAACATATATCATAATATATGATAAAATCTACGTCAAAAAATATGGAAATGAATGAAGGAATGAACGAATGTCATCACAAAAAGTGTAAATCACGTGTTTGCACATCCTCATAATACATTTCCAAAAGTAATTTAACTCATGACTGTATTTATCAGGTGACTGACCACTGCCATGTGCTGATCCTATAGGAAACAGTTGTTTAGAACGGTAAAGCATGACACATTTACCACAGAAGTGTAAAATAACTGCTGCCAGACATTAATGGCCAGTTATAAAGCACTTTCACCCATGCCAAGACTTCAGCCCATTCCTGTCTTCAGAAAACTTTCTGTCTAAAACTGCAGCCTCTCTTTAGCCATGTAGTCTGACCTTATGGAGGCCAGTGTCTGCAAGATGGCGGTGTGTTAGCAGTTAGTGCAAACTATTTAGAGAATGTGCTGGTGTCCATGACAACCTAAACCTTAGGTGGGAGCAAACCCACTGCAGCAACATGATGTAATGTGCAACACAGCAAACTTATTTCTTTGTTCTATGTCGTTGTCAGGCTGCTGCTACAGTGAAATAAAACCCACCCATGATTCTGGTACTTTGATATAGCTTGATTGTCTCCTTCAGTTTATGTCTGTGAAACGTCTTTTGCAAGTTTTATTGTTCAGGAGGCAAAAACAAGTCTGATATCCAACAAGTCGCAAGGTTTGAGAAATCATTCAAGTGCACTCAGTAAAAAAAAAGTTACTAAAAATAATATTTTTGAAGAATATTTTTAAAAATATGCACTCACATGAGTTTGTTTTTTTCTTTTTTATGCAGAGCAGGTTGCCTTAGGTGGACAGATATGTTAAAGGGATAGTTCATCCAAAAATGAAGGTGAGTAAATGATCAAAGAACGTTTCACGTCATTTCAATTCCTCACTTTCTTCTGTGGGAGACAAAAGGAGATGATTGAAGAATGTGTCTCAAAATATCTTATTTTGTGTTTCACGCACAAAAGTAATGCAATCCTGCTTAATCTGAAAAACGTGCCTTTGGCGACATTTCAGCAAAATACATTTTTTCTGCAAGAAAAATCCATCAAGTAGCACTAAAAGCATGTTTAGTTTCATGCACAAAAAGACGAGCATGGATCAACAGTTCGGAAATGAACTGTCCTCTATAACCTACAAAAACTAAAAAAAAATGACAGCCAATTTCACAGGAAAAGAGTTTTTAGGAGGTTGCAATTTTGCATAATTTGTACAAGGTGAACTTTACAAAGTCTAAGCTGCCACTGTAATCAATGTCAAAAGTGTGAAAGTTGTTGGAGCGCTACTGCCACAAGTGTTCATTTCAGAAACTGCAGCGAATTCTACTTTTTTGGAGTTTTGCAAATATCTAGGTGGGGGCTTGTTTTGAGTAAATGAGAGCAGATTTCTTTTAGAAAGATTGTATTTTGATTTGTAGGATAAATTAATGTTTAATGGCAAATATAGCATTGAGTAATAAAAACTCAACAACAAGAAAAGTTTTGAGGTTTGTTCAGACCCCAAGAATTAGCAATAGCAGCATTGATGCACACAGCATTATTATTGCCCAAGCAAACACCAATAAAAATGTAGTTCACCTGCAGATTACTCCAACCTGGTTTAACATCAAGATACATAGCAAAACCAAAGGCCTTGCCTCATTCTTGAGGGAAAAGGGTCCATGTTCACAGCTTTATGGATGTGTCGCCACCATTTCAAGCTTTGTTAACGGTGGGATCTGGGACCATAAAATTTTAGAGGCGATGACAGCTAGATTTACTGTAAAGTGCTGTCTCCAGAGTGAGGGGCTCAAACTGGAAGGGTAGCAGACAGTTGGTAGTCAAGTTCCCTCTTTTGCACCCCGTGTGCAAAACAACAGCATGACAGTTCCCCTTTTCTTGACATTGGGGAAGTTCTGCTGCTGGCCAGTGATTCATCGCATCAATTGGATAATTGGGTCTTCCTGTCCAAATCAAACACAGCAGACACATGTTTGTCCCTTTTCCTGGCATTTCACAGGAGGCCAGTGAATATGCTGTGACATATTTCCAATGCCCTACCCCCAGAATAAACTCTACCACCACATCCTCCATTTTGTCAGATGTGTTGTGGAGTGATATTTAATAGAAAAAGTAGAGAAGTTATGGTATTGCTTAGTAAGTCCTTGGTAAAATCACAGCTGACATCATACTGCAGCCCAGCTTTTCTTTGTTTTCTGACACGAGCCTCTGAGAGCCTTAGAAAATGGTACAATCGTAGAAACATTCTGGCCTGCGTTAAAGCAGTGTACAGACATATACAAGTTAAGATTTATTCACAGCACCTTGCCTGTGACAGTTGCATGTAATGCACAGCAATGCATTAAGCTTGAAGGAGAAGTGTCAGCTTGTTCGTTCCATCAGAGTGACTACATATCATCAAACACACACACACACACACACACACTGTTGTCTAAGGCCGGGGATAGTAAATCACATTGCTAACGAGATGGTCTGCCCTCTGGCTACTCTGCACTGCTATTTGTCTAGGACTTGGCAACCATTTAGATTATATATTGGCCCTGTGATGTAAATGTACGTGTGAGATGTGGTGCCATATAGCACTTGAGTTAGAAATCGTATATGTTTGCATCTATACGACCACTTTAACAAAAGATGCACCATTAGTCTAATCTAGTTTCTTGGTTTTCAAACCCTTTTTATCTGAAAAGCTTACAGAATTCAATTTGTTTAGGTGCGAATAGCTTTTTTAAGTTGAAAGAAATTGATATTTTCTCTGCATTATGATACTGAACCACTATAAATGCTTTATAAATGTTCTATTACATAGTTGTAGCACATCTTGACATATTTCCATGCCATTTGCTCAAATTTTGAGCTAATTTACAAAGCGTTGATGTAACAAAGCATTTAAAGCATTGCCTATAGTCCTAAAGTTGAAGGAGATGCCGATAACACAGCACAGGAAAAACACACACCGCTACAATTTACAGGCCACTGCTTTTCATTAGATTTTCTGCAGTCCATGGGGGCCACTTACATCCTGGGCAAAATGGTGAGCTCCTCAAAGATAATGTAATTAGCACCCCTTCAGTTCATAGTTTCATTTCAATGGTTTCAGGCCTTACTCTTCAGGGAACAGGGCACCCCTCTTTTTTATATGAAACTGAAACCAGGGTGCCTGAGAGAGATAATCTAGCATAGTGTGTGTAACAGTAATCTGATGTAGGCTTATATTTTATACCCACGTATTAAAATTGGCACACCATATCTGAATAAACACAAAAGCAAATAAATTTAAGAGCTACAATGGAGGGATTGTCACGACGTAACCTTTTTTCATGTTATATGACTTTTAAAAACTTGGAGCATGGTGGACTGCTTTGGCATCCTGCATCATGAAAAAGCAAAACTGAAGTGTTTATGCAATTAAGACACTTAAGTGCACCTTTAAAGTCCTATTATTAAGCCAAATAAAAAGGTTACTGTTGTGTTAGCACAACTATAGTCTCAGACTCAGACGTCACGTCACACTCATGGAACGTTGGCTAAACGTCTGATGCATATGATACACTTAACTGGAAACCCTTCAGGAATGTTGAAGTCATCAAATGATTGGTTGAATTTTATCGGATTTCCGGGAACGCATTTATTTTCGGTCCACTGGAAAACAAAGCGTAGACTGCGCAAATTGCGGGGAAAAAAATTAGTGTTTACATGAGTGACAATAAGCATTTATTAAGATCAGTTAAACGTTGGATTCTCAAAAGTATGTGATCCAATTTTACTAGTTGTGTGTCCCCTCTTAACTATTATGGAAGATCAAGTGAAGTACCTAACTGAGAAGGGGATATGAGCCGTGTTTGCTGGCAAACATAAAACAACAGATGCTGACATCGCAGCTGGCCGATTCAGTATTGTGTTCGGTTCTCCAGAATTGCTTGTGGGTGTTAAAAAGCGGAGAGATATGCTTCAAACGTGATGTTTACCGCGAGTGCCTCTTCTGGATTTTCTATGCTGATTGACTTGTTGCACGCTGTTCTGTTGTTGTAAGGACACTTTCACACCCTGAAACATGATGCTGAACGAAATTGATTGGTTTGTTTGACATGTCGGTCAAATGGACTTATGGACGGGGCCTTGACCAAAGCAAGCTGCTAAGAATTCCAGACCTTCAGCCGTCAGTCTGTGCGACCTTCAATCTTTAAAAATTACAGGGTATCACTGATGTAGTTTATGTTGTGAAATAAAATATGTAACTAGGCATTTAACCAAATAAAGGGGAAGAAAAACAACAACAACAACAACAACAACAACACAGATTTCAGGACTTGTTTCCAAGTAAAACACACATCATTGTGCAACTCTCTGTTGGTTATTGTTCAAGAAACTATTGCTTAGACAGTCCTCTCAAAGCAACCAAAGGAGCTGAAATATAAAAACTGTACAGTTCATCAGTCACCCATTTTGGGTCACCACCAGTGCCAATTTTTTTGAAGGCAAAATGGTTTGCACCTGCAATGTTTGGGTTATCATCCCAGATCTTTCTTTGTTAAGCCAACATAACTGACTATTCTGAGACACTGTGGTAGCTCAATGATAAACCATAAGTGGTTTGACATCCGCTCACTTACAACAGAAATGACTTTAGAGGATTTCCATTTTATTTCATTTTAGCGCAGTAAACCACCTCGGGCGAATTATTAAACGCAATCATCTTTCTCTGCTTCAAACACAGATCAAAAATACACCTCCTTAGTCCTCCAGCACATAGATCTTACAATATGCAAGATCCAACACAGTCTCACGACTAATTCATACATATTCGTAGGAGGTGGCAAACTCGTGCTAATTCGTACAAATTTGTATGGCCTCACTCATCCCAGTGACGGTTAGGTTTAGGGGCGGGGTTAGGTGTAGGTCATTTATATGAATTGGCAACTCATAAAATATGTACGATTGAACAAAAATCATATGAATTTGTACGAGAAATGGTTGTACGAATTTCTATGTATTAGCCTCCTCATAAAATATGTATAGAAGATGACCAATAAAATGCTCACAAGTGAAATTTACCTTGATGCTCATCACAGAATACAAAAGCTAATCCAGATTTTATGATGGATTATCATAGTTTAATACTAAAATTCTGATAAAACCAATAAAATAGAAACAGAACAAGTTAAATATACATTAAATATACATTATATACAAAGACATTTAATGTAATGTTTATTATACAAATGTTAGTTTTAATAAAAAGCCTTAGGGATGTAAAAGTGCTGATAGACAAAGAAACACCACAAAATTGTTACTGACTCCCTGGTTTCCAAAAATACTTTATTAAATGGATTTTGCTTTGCTGAAAGAGGAAAAACAACCCTGAGGAGAGATTTCACTTCCCATTCCACTGCAGTCTGATTCAGTGTGTGTGGGAGCATGTGCATCCTGACATCACTCCACGTCACATGCCACCTTTTCCCAGGCTGATGGTCCCATGCATTAATCTCATAGTTAAAAGACAAACAGATTAAAGTGGAACTGAAGGTTTGAGCTCTTGAGAGGATCCCAGGGCAATATCCTGTTCCGATGAATCTGAAAGGATAAGTATCCCGGAGAATCGCACTACACATTGGCACGCAACCTACCAGCCATCTGTCATGAAGAGCACCTCAGCAGCCCTGCGCATTACCACGAACATTCTCTCTGTTTTTTCATTTCAGAGCGCCTGAGGGGAAATGAAAGAGGGTCCAAAAAGGACAAGCTGTTCCAGGGACAGGAATTAGAGACGCCACACAGTGAAAAAGTGCCATATGTACAGATTAGATGCCCCACACATAGAAATTCTCCATATTACAAAATAAATAAACAAAACATTCAAAGAACAAACACAATAAAAACAGAGGTTGTAATTAATAGCTTTTAATTTTAGTAAACACAGAACCCCAAAAATAAAATAATAATAATAAAACAGATGTGTAATTCAATCATTGAAATGTATTATTGCAGAAAAAATAAAAAATACTGAATGCATCTTAAAATTGATTTTTTTAAGCTGATAATTCACACATGAAATACATTATGGTTGTATCAAAGTACTTTTGTATTTGCTCTTGTTTTGACAGATGAATTAACAGTAAAATACCATATAATGTACGACTAATTATTAACCTTAACAAAACATCAACATCAACAAAAATTAATTTCTACTGTAAATATTTCTTTCTGTATTTATTCATCTTTAACTAAATAATTTTTTAATAAAAATCCAAATGTTCATTATTATTTCATGTTAGCTCGGGGAAAAAAAATAATAAATAATATTATTGATTAATAATAATAATAATAATAATAATAACAATAACAATAACAATAACAATAACAATAACAATAATAATAATTTAATAAAAATAAATAATATTAACTGTATAATATAATATTAAATATTACAACTGTTGTTTTTAATAAAATGAAAATAAATTAACATCAATGAAGATTAATAACGCAAGGTACTTGAGATGTCTTTGTTAGTCAATCAGTACCCAGGGAATTATAGTTAACTATAACTGAAACTAAAACAATGAAAAATACTGTTACTTAAGATAAAATAAATGTTAGCTTTAACTAAAATTCTAATTAAAATCCATGCATAAATGAGTTCTCCTGTTTCCTGCCATGACATTGTAATTCACACTGTACACCATGACTATCGAAATACAGTACACACGCAGCCCTCGAAACAAACCTCAAAAATAGCATTTATTTGAAGTGGTTATCTTAGACTCCGTCAGAGTCATTAAGACTATCAGACTCAAATTACAGGGCAAGTTTCCATAACCAGCAGCACACAAAAATACAGGACAAATCCAGCCCAGCTGAAGCTTTCCTCCTCCAATTTGCGTCACCATGACAACCGGTGAGCATTTGGTTTCGTTACTTTTGATTTCTCCAGTCAGTGTAAACTCGGTCGGGTTAGCACTTAGCAAGAGGTATCCTGAGTGAAAGCTCATTACCACAGTCGAGAGGTATGGCAGAGAGCAGCTGTTAGGTGAACCCTGCTGCGTTATTAATACCAGGAAACAGTGACACGCACCCACGTAAAACATGGTGCCTGAGCCACACGGCATGTCGTCTTTCTTTGCCGTTAACTGCTCCACAATATATCACTTTTTTCATTGCTGTGTTATGGCAACCACAGAGCTGCTGCCCTTTCATTGCGCCCTTGAGCAAGACACTGGACATCAGTTTACCGCAGGGCAGGGTCACTGTCCTGTATTAGGCTGATGATACACCGAGCAATCTATTTTTGAACAATGTTGCTTGGACACATTCCCAGTGAAAATGGGTAACATGCCTCGTGTACCATATTTGTGACTTATTACACTTACAGAAAAGGAGATTTATTCTCTTGCCATTTCAGATTAGAATGACTTCTCTTATTTTCAGGTTGCTCTTTTCTCTCTTGAAAACTAAAAGACTTTCAAATTTTACAGCTCTCAAAGTTTGCACCGGGGCAACAAACGGCTGATAAAGCAAGACATTTTAAAAAGATTTAGCTGGGAGAACATCTAGTAACTAATTAAGTTTCTTCCATCAGGTCTATAACATGCTATTAAAGGCATGTCTTAGAGAAGCGTGGAAGAGTAAAGATGCGCAGAGGCTCTCCAATCTGTGAAAGAGTGCGTAAACAGATAATGGAATATTTTAAAAACAACGTTCTTCAATGTCAACTGGCAAAGGCTTAGCAAATCTCATCGTCTGCAGTGCTTAACATCACCAAAGATTCAGAGAAACTGAATAATCTCTGCGTGTAAGGGACTAGGCTGAAGACCTCTGTCGGATGCCCATGGTTTTCAGGCCCTCAGACGACACTGCATCACTCATCAGCATGATTCTGTCATTCACATTACTAAATGGGCTCAGGAATACTTCCAGAAACCACTATCAGTAAACACAATCCACCGTGACATCTGCAACTAAAGCTCTATTATGCAAAAAGGATGCCATATGTAAATATGATCCAGAAGCACCATCATTTCCTGTGGGAAAAGGCTCATTTAAAAAGGACTTAATCAAAGTGGAAAAGTGCTTTATGGTCAGACAAGTCCAAATTTGACAATTTTGTTGGAAATCATAGATGCAGTGTCCTCCAGGCTAGACCCTCCAGCTTGTTATCAGCATCTCTGACGGTATGGGGTGCATAAGTGGTTTCCATGTTTTGGAAGGCACTATGAATGCTGAAAGGTATATAAAGGTTTTAGAGCAACTTATGCTCCCCTCCAGATGACGTCTATTTCAGGGAAGGCCTTGTGTATTTTAGCAGGACAATTCCACAAACTCTTTAGCAGCTGGAAACTTACATCAGGCAAGAATAGGGTCTAATTCCAACACCAAAACCTCAGAAACTCACAACTTCGAGGCCAACTGCCTTCAAACTGTTTTGAAAAGAAGAGGTGATGCTACACAATGGTAACCATGCTCCCGTCAACAACTATTGTATGTAGCAGGCTTCATATTTGCAATGAGCTCATTTTGTGCATAAAAGTGTACAGTTTCTCAATTTTAACATATGCCATGATTATGTTTTTGCTTTTGCCGATCAGTGTGGTGAACGCTTATCAAAAGGTCTCTCTCTGTTACTGTGTCTTTCAGATCTATTGAAATGCGATGCAGAGATAACCACACATTGCCGGGACAATGCCTGCTTGTTTG
Source organism: Enteromius thamalakanensis (assembly GCA_032357475.1). Lineage (NCBI taxonomy): Eukaryota > Metazoa > Chordata > Actinopteri > Cypriniformes > Cyprinidae > Enteromius > Enteromius thamalakanensis. The sequence goes on from JAUCMT010000051.1 coordinate 13,977,114, forward strand.
CTTTGAGTGTTGGGCAGCTTGCCTGCAGGACCTCTGGTTCTGACCTCACCCCTCACACACACATACACACACAACAATGCCAATGGCCCGAGTGTAAGTGGGCTGCCACAGAGGAAGGGGTGCCTTTGTCAACACATTTCCAGAACAGATCTCATTTAAGTATTTTTTATGTAAGAGTGTACAGAACAAACCGTTATTTAGCATTGTGTACCTCATGTGTCCTGAAATGTCCTTTTCATCATGTTAAATGAACGAAATGAACTTGAAAACTTAATTTGCATTCACAAAACTTTTTGCATACTAAAACAGGTGAGAAAAACCATCTGCAAGTCTCTATTATATTCTGGTCATTAGATGTAGAGATCTTTTTAGTTTATCTGGCAAAAACAAAGAAAGAGGAAGAGTTTTATTATAGGGAGTCGGGACAGTAATGATTATAAATAATACCTATAAAATAACCTCATGCTGTTAAACTAAAGGAGAAGCACCATTCATTTACATTTTTATTATAGTTAATTGTATTTAGATTTTAAATATGATTAAAAGCCAATAGCAGAATCATCTCATTTACCATATTAATCATAATCGATGCAAACTGGTGTACATAATAATTTGAACCACACAAATCAGTCTTACTCTCCCAATGAAACAATAAACCTAAAACCAGAGAGTGTGAAAGAATAAATATAAAACCAGGAAGTAAGAAACATTAAATTAAACCAGACAGTGAGGAAAAAATTAAATCAGAGAGTGTGAAAAACAGACAGGTATTCTTTACAGATCATTATTCTCTCTGGTGCGGTTTTCTGTTACACGGTCAGGACAGTTACTTGTAACAAATTAAAACCTGTTTATTAACCAGAAAAGAGGCCAGTTAAACTACAGACTATGTCCTCATTTCACATTTTATTTGGGACATTTTCTGCTTGTAAAATGAGGTGGGTGCAAAATCCTGTTTCATTAAAGCCTAAAGTAAAAAAAAAAAATAAAAAAAAATGTGTGTGTGTGTTTATACAGTATAAATGTATACTCCTAATATATATAAACACAAAGACAGACAAACACATAAGTGTGTGTTTGTGTGCGTGTGTGTGTGTTTGCTTTTTGCATATATACACTGAATGTACAGTATATGTATGTGTGTGTGTGTGTGTATATATATATTGTGGCACTGAGGCTGTTTGTTCCCCTTAATACATGTGTTCCACCTTTATTATTTACCATGGAGGGGGGGGGGGGGGGGGGTGTTTTGGGGGAGAAAAAGGGGAGTAGAGAGAGACACAAAGTGGGTGACGATTTCCCGTTTT
>JAUCMT010000051.1:13978520-13992216 GCA_032357475.1 Enteromius thamalakanensis
GGGATTTTCTATGCTGACTGCCTTGTTGCATGCCGTTCTGTTGTTGTGGGGACATTTCCACACCCCGAAACTTGACGCTGAACGAAACGAACTGTGATTGGTTATTTGACATGTCAGTCAAACGGCCTTATGGGCGGGCCTTCACCAAAGAAAGTGGCTATGAATTCCAGACCTTCGGGCGTCAGACTATCACAACTAAAGCTTGAGGCCTTTTTTATTGTAGATAGAGCAATATAGAGTAATATTTTAAATTAACTAAATTGCAACTTCATTATTAGAAGTGAGTAATTATAATTATAAGTGTATATTTTAGTTTATCGTACTTATCATTACATTCAGCAGTACTCAAAGACAGAAGTAAATCTGATATTACATATGGTACCACTTCATATTAGATGGACTTAATTGCTATGTACTTACATAATCATACTAATAATTATAATAATAATAAGTACAATGTATTTATTGTGTTCATATTGCATTGCAAATTACTTCTGCTGCTATAGAAGGTGATACGGGTAAGGTTAGCGGCGGGTTTAGTGGTATGGGTAGGTTTAAATTAAAGATGTAATAACATCACATTACTTTCATTCTTTTTAAAGCTTATTATTCCTGCACTATTATGCACAATAAGTAATCCTTTCAAAGGTATGCAAAATTGTAGTTTTTTTTCCATAAGTGATTCTTGCAGTATTTGTGTTGCTTCAGTAGCACTGCAGTTGGCCTTAATATAGGCCATGTCAGAACAGAGACTGAGAAATGTGATTAATTGAGATACACACTTTCGATCTGAATCTCTCCATGCCGGCAGATTGTAATAAGAAATCTCAGTCAAACCGTGCTCTGATGCAGACAAAATAGACAGGAGCCTGTTCTGTCAGAATGCCCTGTGTGTGTGGGTGGATGCATGTCTGGAGGGGTGCTGGGAATCATGAACTGCTTACGTAATGTAAACACACACAGGTAAATACTGTGTTGATCTTCACACATATGTAAGGTTGAGCGTAGGACCATGAACTAGGACCATGATATATGAGAGTGAATGTAATCACGCTTCGTTTTAAACAAATAAATTAATCTATGTATGATTTCTTTTATGCATTGCAGAGTTACATACTGTAAACAGCATAAACACCTTACATACCTCATCACTCACTCAGCAAATACTTATTTGTACTAAAATTATAATTATTCAGTCTCTCCACTAGTCCTGATATGGATGGATGGATTTTTTTTTATAATAATTCAGATAATTGAGGAATACCAGTTTTGAGTAATTTTATTTCCCTAATGTGAATATTAACAACAATTAGCATTATTGAAAAAGAAAAAAAAAGAGGGAAAAAAAAAAAAAGTAGTTGATTTATGGCCTCGGGTGTGACATGTTGCGTATCTAGGCAACTGTATTCATGTTCCATACTGTTGATTAAACTTTCAGCATATTTTTAAGAGCAGCACATAAACAGGCCCTGGTGACCCAGCCGGACTGAACCAGAGCTGAGAACATGAAGGTATCTTTTGTTAGAGAGGATGACTTGAAATGAGAAACCGCAATCTCATAAATTCAAAGTCTTCAGAGACCTTCAGAGGCTGCCCTGATTATTGAGGTTGTAAATAAGGCCAGCACGGGATGTAATTAATCCACTGTCTTTCTCTTCTAGACAATAGGGAATTCTGTTTCATTTGAAGCAAAATGATCACTTTCCATTGTAATTTATTTCCAGTGGATAATTCACAATGTTGAGTATCATGTGCAGCAATCACGTGATCAGGATTTACAGCTGGTTTTATATCACCTTAAAGAAGCTTATTTCACAATAAAAGCCAGCTGACTGTATACAGATTTTCTAATATTAAAAAAGCTTGTTGTCAGAGGCTATTAAAATAATAATAATAATAATAATAATAATAATAATGCCATCAGAAATGATGGGTATCAAGTACAGTACCTTGATTTCCTATCTCTTTTCCCATTGCATTTCAGCTTGGAGATGCATTTATTTAAAAGTAAATGAAGGAAATATGATTAATGAAGCTCCTAACAGGTATTTAATTGCCCTATAATTGAAATTGGATGTGGTGTTTACATGTTGATTGGACAGGCCGACACATTGACAGCAAAGACCTTCGAGGACATCATCTCTGATACAATATGGCTACGGTTAGGTCCCAATAAATCAGTATCTATAATAATAAGTGAATGAAATCAATCAACAACAAAAAGACGATTATTTAATTATTAAATTCATTTAATAAATAAATTCCCTATTGTATAAACCGATTTTTGCTCAAATCCAGTGACAATTAAACCAGTCACGACATTGAATTGGTGAAATGAAATAGGAGAATACTGTATCATGAGCAATCATTATGATGATTACAAGAGATGGACAACCGCATATTTCACCATAAACATTAGCATTTAATGTGGTCTCCAATTTCTAAGGTCACATCGATGCTTTGGGAGTCATAACCCGGTCAAACACAAAATGCAATTTGAGTTCTGCTCAGACTGTGCACCACATCCATGGGCTATTTGTTGAGAGCTGGAGCCAAAGCCAATAACTACAATGCAAACATGAAAGGCAACGACTTGTGTAAAGCAAGGCTGAATAAAATGACTCATCATCTACTGCTGCTGGAACAATGAACATGAGCAGGGAAAGAATGGCTGCAATGGGAAGACCGGTACTGCCGGTGTTAGTCTCGGTCTCAGACAGCACACATAGTACTGAAAATTATTATTGTTTTTCTTATATATTCCATCTAATGCAGCTATCAAATGTAATTTGGTAGCAGGTCAAAGCTGATGGATATTTGTGTAAATGTGCATTTCATGGCACCTGTGGTGATAAGAAGCTCATTCTGATTGAGTATCTTTAGCTCTATGCACGTCAAGTCCAAACCAATGGAAGTCATATGGGTGTTTTCTATTTTTTGCCCTTTCATTATTTCCTTGACTTACTGTAGCTACGTCACTTTTTTTTGCAGAAATGCACTGACTTTCAATACCTACAAAATAGTTACCATAAACGTAATACTACTTATGAAGATTCAGGATTTTAAAAATTATATATTTGTTGGCTGGTGGTTAACCAACTACAACAGACTGGACCAGCTAAACAATCAGAGCAGAATGAGCTTTTCAGGTTGGTTTTTAAAGAGACGGGTAATAACAGTGAAAGAGGCGCTGCAGCAATGTACAGTAAAAGAAGAAGAATTATAAAATAATTGAAATCATGTAAATACATTCTAGCTGACTTGCAAATTAGCATAATACGAACACTTTATGTTAGATATAAACCAATTTCGGGAGAAAGCGCGTACGAATCTCTAATCAGCTGTTACCAATCTTTCAATCAGCACTGCCTCCTTCGAAAGCCAATCAAGTCGCTATAAATAGCCCAGTTTCCTTCGCTTCTGCATCTCGTTTTTTGCATTTCCCTCCACCTCCCCTTCTCCGCGGTTCGCTCCTTCCATGGGGGGCATGCAGGGTTCGAGCCAGACTCATTTAGGGCTCTCGTTACTTGCTGACAGCCCCTGACAGCTCGCCAAACATGTTTTTACTATCACTGTGGAAGCGAAAACTCGTGAAATGATTTTCAGACACATAGAAGTAAATTAATATCCAAACTGTAATTATTCATAATAATAATAATATAATAATCAGTACATTTATAATATTTGTAGAAGATAATATAAAATAATATTTGTTTTTTTACAAAAAATCTTTAAGTCTTCTTAACAGGTCTGAAATTAAAAGAAATTGTGATGAACTAACTTTGCTGGTGCAACATTAAGTGTGTACAGTGTTAGGGTTAAGCTTTTTCTTTGAAGTTTGTTCGGCTTAAGTGCGTGTTTCGTTAATAGCATTCAGTGTTTGTGCTGCAATACATCGCACTAAAGTTGAACAACTCTATATACTCTGCATTCGTGTGTGAATCCATGTATGCTCGCATGCATAAGCAGTCCTTGCATTTTTGTGTGGTGCGCTGTGACTTCACACACACAAATACACCACAGCCAAACCCCGTGGCTATCCCTCTAGCCGGCCAAAGAAATGAAGCTCTTTTAGGACGGCCTGGTTTCTCGACCACCTAACTGGCCTCTTTCTTTCTCTCCATCTCTATCCTCTCTGCCCTCTTCACCCTCCCTCTCTCTCCTCCCTCTCTCTCATCTCTCTCTCTCTCTCTCTCTCGCTGGCTAGCGTAGCTGTGGTCTGGGTCCAATTAAAATGCACGGTGCTCCAAAGCTGAAGTTGGTCAGCAGTTGTGTCAGGAGACTTGGGCTCTGACTGATGATGGAATTATCAGGATGTGATAGACTACAGTTCCCTGGCCTCCATCAGAGTGGATGCTGCTCCCAATACAAACGTGCAGCGCTGCAGGATAACTGACCTCACATCAGTGCTCTGTGGAGGGCCCATCACTGCTGACCAAATGATTGAAAAGTCTTTGTGTGTTCTAAAAATGGGGTTGAAGAGCAGGGATGGGTAGTAAATGATTCCATGTAATCTGGGTTACATTTTCCAATACTCTAAATCCCACTAAAGGTTCTAGAAAGTGTTTAATTTGATCAATGATATTTAATGAATTATTAGTTTTGCTTTAAACTCACAAATTCCTTGCCGTTCCTTCTCAAACCCCAGTTTGTGAAACCTAATGCCCCTCATGTTGTTCATAACAACAAATGCAATATTTGTGACACTGGACCACAAAACCAGTCTTAAGGGTCAACTGTTTGAAATTGAGATTTATCCTCTTGAATAAATGAGCTTTCCACTGATGTGTGGTGTGTTAGGATTGGATGATATTTGGCTGAGATACAACTGTTTGAAAAATCTAAATATTGAGAAAATCGCATATAAAGTTATACAAATGGAGTTCTTAGCAATGCATATTACTAATCAATAATAGCAAATGCACAAAATACATTCATGGGACATGATCTTCACTTAATACCCTAGTGATTTTTGGCATAAAATAAAAATCTGTCATTTTGACGTGTGCAATTACATATTTATCATTGTATTTTTATATTAACATAAGATTACCCAATATAAATCAATAGGATTAACAAGTTAGATCAAATGTAATGCAAAAGTAATCTAATGGTAGTTCAATTATATTACCTAAATGGCTTACATTACTAACTGCAATTGTTTGTCATGTAAATAGGAATGATTAATGGACCACAATTTATGAATAATCTACCCAGCTTTGTTGAAGAAAACATATAACATGTTCATGATGTTAAATTGGTCAATGTGTCCTAAAATACTGCAAATCAGACAACAATACAGCACAGAATTCAGAATGTCCACCAAAAAGAGAATGCATTTTGAGAGAATATGCATGTGATATTTAAACAAATAGATAGATAGACTTGCTTCTTTGTTGAAATGCAAAGCAGTTTGCTGAAGGACTGAATTGAAAAGTACATTCTGTAGCAAATCAGCAGACAAACACAAGATTTGTGGGCATACGGGATGCAAACAGTCCCTTGTTTTCTTTCAGTACTGCCTAACCTTGGGATTGATGCTATTAAACCATGAGATGTTTCAGCAGTTTCTACAAAATGTCTGCCTTCTTATTGTTCACTTTAACTTTAAGTCTCGACAAAGCAAACCGGTCTTAGTATACAGTATGTGTGTTTTCCATTCACAAAGTTTTGAAAGCCTTCCTTCACAAGGTGTTATGGAAAATATTGCATGACTACAGTATGTACTGCATCATATCGGATCCTCCAGACAAGTGAATGCTTCAGCAGTGACTGGTGCGGATTTTACATTTCTAATAAAGAATCACATGTACCTCCGAAGTCTGGCCGTAGGCGGATGTCATACCCCTTCAGCAGTTTGTCCACTGTCGTCTTGGCCACAGATATTCCGGTATTTCCGGTGGAGGTGCTGCAGGAGACACAATTGAGGGCAGTTTTTGTTAAAATTCAGCTAGAGCAAAATATAAATCACATTGCTTATTTGTTCATTCATGTGATTTGATGAAACCCTTTATGATTTATCACACTGCATTTTGTTTTTCTTGAATGCTGTCAACCCGAAGAGGCTTATCCCAGAGCATGCTAGTGAAAGCTCCACCACATCTACAAATAAGCAACACCGTAATAAAATCACACAAAAACATATGAAATTTTGCTGAATATCAAAATCCTTAAAACATCACTTTTTCAGCAGTCAACAGTGGGTGCTCAGATCAACATGTAACTTTAACGACTGGTATGACTGGGTTTATCTGGTTCAAACATGCCTGGCTACAGCCAGGGTTTTTAAACTCGGGGTCCCGGGACCCCTGAGGGTCTGTGAACAGATGGGTAGTTGATGCATAACAAATTTCCGGTTTTTTTTTTCCATCAACATCAAAATATTAGGACAACATTTAAATGAATGTTTAGATGAAATTGCTGATTATTTTGCCCTCACTAGTTTATTATAGATGGTTATGTGTTATGACAATTTTTAAAAAGAGCAAATATTCAGTCTCAATTATTATGAGGTCATTAAAGCTAAATGAATAAATATTACATTGCAGAATGTTACACAGCAGGATGTGTCGGTTTATAAATACAGATAGCGTTACTTGTAAATAAAGGAAAATATAATTTATATATTTTTTTAGTTGTTTAATCATGTATATAAATTTTTTTTGAAGGGTACAATTGAAGTATGGGGTAATTGTAAGTGCACAGGGCTTCCAGCTGGCTCTTTAAAGGTTTAAAACTCTCGTTTTAGGGGCATGTTTTAGTGCATTTTTCTACTTGCAACAGTTTGCACATGACAGCCATTCCAGATTAAAAATGCATACCAAAAGAAAAAATAGAAAAGAAAAAGAAAAACCTCAGCCATGCACACTAAACTGAAAGGAATGTAGCAAAACGCCAAAATGGAAGGAACTGGGTTTTAGGTCACCACTGTTGATTTCAATGCTTTTACTGACAAATCCTAAATAAACGATGTGTGATAAGCAACCCCAGAAATGTTAAAAGTATAATCAGGCTTGTCATTTGTTTTACAGGTGTTCCACAAACACAGTATGACATGGAGAAAAGATACGTGCATTCGGCCTTAAAAGCCACGTCGCATCTTAATGATCACCAGTGAACACATGTCATTAACCATTATTGACTGATAGGCGTCGTCGTTTTTATTCTTATTGGCTGAGTGATGGTGGATCTCTTCTAACGCCAGCGACATGGTGGCATGGGTGGGGGTGGATCAGAAGAAAAATATTGATCATTTGTATATAACACAGTGATCGTTGCATCAAAAACATATTGGTTACAGACTTTGGAAAACCTTCTTTAAATAAATAAATAGAAATCGTTAGTCTTGCTTCAACATATTGCATAACGTGTAACTCACACACAAAAAAAGAATAGTGTAACGGATTATGAAGAACAATATATGTCACAATATATTCATTTTCGCTGATAGGCCTATTTACGCTATAGAATCGATGCGAGGATGTTTCTTACACATATGCTCTCTCTCCCTCTCTCTCTCTTTCTCTCTCTTTCTCTCTCTCTCTCTCTCTCTCTCTCTCTCATACACACACACACGCGCACACTCATATTTGACTGTTCAGATTCAGGTAAAAGAAGAAAAATATGAAGTAAAGATTATTTTAAATAGTATGCAGTCATGATTCCCTATCAGTCAATCATCTGGGTGTCTGTTTGAATTTGACCGATATATGAGCCCTCATTTATTTAAGACAACAGTCATAATTTTCAATACTTGTTATTTTCTTACCTTTGTGCAAAGCAGACAAAGGACAGGGCCGCCAGAGCAGAAACAATTCCACATAATTTGTCTTCTTGAGGACCCAACATTTCCACAAATCCGTTAATTCAATTTCAGTAATCCAACCGCCCGTGCTCCAAACTGATGTTAAAAAAAGAAAGAAAGAACGAAAGAAAAGAAAGAAGAAGTAGAAAAAAAGAATCCAACAGAAGGGGATGGAAGAAAAAAGGCCAAATGAATGACTGAGATCAAAGCACCAGTGCACACATTTGTGATGGCCCCGCGAGAAAAGAAACAGGAAAAAGACAAAAAAAGAAAAGAAAAGAAAAGAAAAAGAAAAAGGGTGAAAAAGAAAAAAATCTTAAATAGGTCCCAGCTGTTATTCTTCAGCTATGGAAATCCGTGCAGGTCAGAGACCCCCTCGATCAACACCAGAAGATCAGACATCTCTCAGCTTCGACAGGACTTCTGGAAAAAGTGCTGGAAAGTCTTCGTCAACCAAACCATGGAGAAAAAATAAAAATATGACGATGAAAAAAGGAAAAAAAAAATGGAAGTGTATCAGTCTTCTTCTACACCTGTCGTCGCAGTTTCCAGGTCCAAAGCTGTGGACAAGCCATGACTCCAGTGATGCTCCTTCAAAGAGGGGGTGCTCCACAGTGTGTGATATTTTTATTTATTCCCCCCTTAGCTATAAAGGTTGGAGATGGGAAAAAAAAGTAAACTGCATCCCCTACTGCTGATGGTAGAAATGTTCCTCTCAAAGTCACAGGGGAGAAAAGATGCACATTTAAAGAAATGCAGCAGAAAATATCTGATGCAGACGTCAGAGCTTGTAGTCCATGGTACAACCTTATATGAAGCAGAAGCAGGACAAAAACGCGTGGTATATGAATGTATCGCAATAAAACGCTTGCAAATGTCCAAGATTTGTCTAGTCTGTACTGGAAAAGCCCCCCTTATCTCTCGATTGAATCCCCGAGCATGTTCCTGCTCTTGTTCAGAGCAAATGATGGCACACTTCAATTGCAATAACACCTCCAGGAACCGAGAAAATAATCAAGAATGGAACGAAAATCTCCGACGCGCACGCTTGGATATTAAAAGAAGGGAAAAGGACATTGTCCTTTTCTGAATGCGCTGAATAAAATGCAGGCGTTTGTTGAAAAAAATAAAAGCGAAAGCGAACTAAAGAGGAAAGGCAGTCTGTCCACGCGCTTGTCTAGCGGAGGAATGATGTCTGTACTTGTCGGCTCACGAGCTGCAACCTATTAAAATGCTGCGAGAGTATCCCGGCGCATTTTCATGCATTTCTTCCACTTTTCCACATTCTTCAGCGCAACGCACTCTCCAAAACACAAACTCAGAAATGGCTTTTATATGCAAGGAATGGTGGAGAAATAACCCTTCGAAATCAGTGCGGCCGAAATGCAGTTTGAAATTTTAGATCAAGATCAGCGATCAAAGGAAATGATAAAAAATGATCGTGCGTACTGCACAAACACATAAGAGGTGTGATTTCTTTTTCCATGCATTTTTACTCAAAAGATGAGGGATGCAGGCATCTGCTGTCTAGTTGCTAGGCAACCGTGCTAGCAGTGATGCAGAGCAGTGGTGTTTCGATGGCACATTTAAAGGAGCTTCTCTGTTGCATCTCCTGGACAGGAGGGCCCCAGTGGTGATGTGGGTATCCTCGACCCCTGGTTCGCTCCTTAATGGCCCCCACTGAAACGTGAGGCACATTGATGTGAAGGGTAGAGATAGACGACCGTCAACACTATCTGCAGTAGTTCAGCTGTGCTTTACAAGATTAGTTTAATGAGGCATTACAAGCCATATCAGTAACACCCCCATCATATGTTTACTGGGTGAGATGTGGAGTGGATTCAAATGTGGGCTGGCATATACCCATTGTCTTGGGTATATGAAATCCTAATGAGAAACTTAGAACCGTACTAGTGCTCCTCCGTGTGTCACAGTGAACGTAAATTCTAAATATCACAGATCTGGTACATATATTCTGCTGGACTGTCAATGTTTGTCTTCTTTGAAAGAAATGGCTGATTAGATGTACCTTTCCTGGAGACTTTGACTGAAGAGTAATTTCAGGACCATGGAAAGCACCATATTCACTCAACTGGGGGAGTGTGAGTTCAGGACCATGGACAGCATCATATTCACTCAACTGGGGGAGTGTGGGTTCAGGACCATGGACAGCATCATATTCACTCAACTGGGGAAGAGTGGGTTCAGGACCATGGACAGCATCATATTCACTCAACTGGGTGAGAGTGGGTTCAGGACCATGGACAGCATCGTACTCGCTCAGCTGGGGAAGAGTGGGTTTAGGACCATGGACAAGGCTCTTGATGGTCGTTGTGCAGTACTTATCGAAATGAAGGAAAAGCTAAAAACTTAGCGCTGGTTGTGTTTGTTTTCACTTTGGAGCAGTCCCCAAAAAATCCATATGGTTTATGAACATGTACAAAACCCGGTAGTCAGAGTAAAAGCCCAAAATACATGGACTTTGCCTGTTCTGGACACAGTAAACAAGCTTCATTGTCTTTTAGAACTAGTCTTCTCCTTATGTTATGTGTCACTCACTGGAACATTGTTGCTGTGCAGAATGTTCTGGAGAGGAAATTCCAGTGGGGGTAAAGCAACCTTTTGCTTTCCTAAACTAAAGCATAAAAGGTAATGCTTTGTTTTGAGGTGTCCTTGTTACACATTTTACATGTTCTTAGTATTATAATAAAAATAAATGATTCATAATTACATGCAACTTATATTTAACTTTCCAACAAAGTATGACATTCTGCTGTAAATTAGCACACATTAATATCATTCAAGATTAGGAAATTTCAAATGATGGCATTACCAGGTAAAAATAGCCTTAAAACGATCATTTTAGGTCTAGATATCATTACCGACATGTATTTGCATTTTACAATAAATTTGCGTTAGTCAGCCTCTGTGTTTGAGATTTAAGGAGTAAATTTATCATGTGATTAGCTAATGGAGTCATGTTTGTACAAGTAAAGTCTTGCTAATCCCATAGACCCAAGGGTCCTACACTGATAGAAATGCTTTCTCTGGTAAAATGGTGAAAAACTTGACACACCTCTTTCAAGTGCATGTAGAGAATAAGAAGGTCATTAAGACACATTTCCTGGTTACTTTTAAGTGTCACCCTCTATCCAACCTCGAGTTGGATGCAAGACATCTTTGCAGTCATCTCATTAAAGTAAGGTACTTTAGTGAGAGCTCCAGGCTGTCCGAACGCCATTAGATGCTTTAATGAATTAGAATGACAGCTATGATATTAAAGACCACTGGGATAATGACAATGGAAATGACAGTGCTCCTTTGACACCACTGTATGCGTAGTTATTTGAATCTAAATTGCTTTACAGTCAAGCGAAAGAAGAAACATGGCTGCAGGCAGAAGAGACCAAGACTTCTTGATGCCTGCCTGCCGGCCTTTCTTTTTCTTTTTTCTTTTTTTAAATAGTAAATTCAGCTGAGATCAATATCAGCAGATTACTAATGTGACAATTACTGTCACCGTCTTCTTTAAATTTTTCAGCACCATAAATGTATCATAGTGTAGCTGATTTTAATGGGTGTGTATGCATATAACAAATATAAAAACACTTTTACTACATCAACCACACAATCTCCAAACCTCAATCTTTTAATCTTACATAATGTTAAACATTGTTAAATCATTAACATTATACCAGGCTTTTTTTTTACCTTGTAATTTACAGCAAGGACACTGGAATGGAACAAAAGTCTTCATGAAACACCCAGCTATTCTTCTCAAAATGCATTATAATCCTTCTTTGCAATATATAGCGAGCCTATTAAGTGTTGGGAAGTCACAGTTGTCTCAGGGGGGGATGAGAAAAGAAAATGTGTTTCTGTCTCCATTTAAATATCTGGAAACTTAAAAGCAATCATGAGGTGAATTCGAATAGCTACAGCAATTTCACCAGTGCTGACTCACTCAAAAATTCGCTTCGGAAAGCATACGTGAACGTATGCACTTTGGAAGTGCTACAACACTTGAATCTGTTTGTTGCAAATTCTCTTATTAAAAATGTCACTCAGTTGTGATGCAGAAGGCTAATTAAGTTTTTTTTTTCTCTCTCTCAACTTTCCCTGTGAGGTTTACATCATGATGTATTGCTTTATCTGTAGGAATGCAGTCCTGAAACGGCTTAGATAGACATTCTTTCTGTTTCCGTTGCTGAATTCTGATAATGCACTTTTGGGCAGTTTATTTGTGCTTACACCAATTACTTCAAACTTTGCTTTAGTGTGACATACACTGAAGTGTTATTGTATCAAATTTGCCGAACACAAGTAGACACAGCTTCATTCAACCTTCATTCATTAATTTATGTATATAAATTAATACTTTTATTCAGCAGGCATGTATAAAAATAAAAATGTAACAGTTTCACATTGTTAGAATTTCATCCTGTTAGAAAGAAGAAAATTGTTCTTCTGAGCTTTCTATTCATCAAAAGTAAAAATAAATTAAAATAATCATCATGGAAAAAAGAGGTAAAGCATATATTGTATGATTGTATGCATGTTAAAATGATTTCTGAAGGAATATGTGACACTGAAGAATGGATTAATAGTTGCAAAAAATCTGCTTTGCCATAAAAAAAATTATACAATCATTTTTGATGATAAAAAATGATTAAATCTTTTTTATTAAGGCATATTATTGATATTACATTTTGTTGTTGTTCTTTTAAAAACATAATAAAAATAAACAAATACTGACCTCAATGGTAGCGTATGTGGATCTGACCGATTACCTCACCTGAGTTGCAATGCACCTGCAGTAAGTGTCTGAACTCTTGAGGCATATGCATTTAGAATATGAGAATATTTAATATTTATATTGAGTCCCAACACATGCACATACACTCACACATGTTGCATAAGACGTGAGTTACTAGGTCACTCTCACATCTTGGATATAAATAGTATCACATGCTTAATGCATTGCTGCCTTCAAGATTCTTGTCTGCTTTTTATATACACTGTTCATCACTTGTATCTAAACTTACATCTAAAATAAGACTACTGAAATAAAAAAAGTTCATTAACAGTGTGTTGTTTTGCTATTAATTAGCTAGGCTTCTATGTGCTACCAAGGCAATACCATTTGTTGGCAGAACAGACAGGTGGCTGCACTACTGATTCACATTTCCTTAAAGATTTTGTTTTAAACTGCTGTAGATATATTAAGCTATTGATTAGAAAACCAGATTGCTTGTTAGTTAGTCCTTTGTTAGCTGTGTAATTCAGTCTTTCCATGACTGGTTTATCAGTAGATCAATCAAATAAGGCCAGGGCTGGATTGTGGATTGGACCCCAGGGTCTCAGACTGCAGTGGTTTTCTAGGGCCTGAAAACCTACTTACAAAAAAAAATAAAAAGGCAAAAAAAGCTGTGAAAAATTGCATAATATATATAAAAAATACATTTCCAAAACATTTTTTGTACCAAATGTGTTATTATTTTTAATTTTGTTGTAGTAATACAGTATATTCCCCATAAGGTTATTTGAAACATTGTTCACTGGTGTTACATGGTTTGGTGTTAGAAAAACGTGAAGTGTAGAAAAAAAAAATCAGCATGAAATAAAATTGCACAATAAAAATAATATCACAATACCAAAACTGCTTTGCTTGTTGTTTTTTATGTTTATACTATAATTCTGTGGTGCTAATTATTTTTATATTTATTTTTACATAGCAGCAATATTTTGGTACACATGAGTCAGATGTTTTATTTATTTATTACATTGGTTTAGTACAGGTAACATTTTTTTTATTTGACATTTACATTTACATTTATTCATTTAGCAGACGCTTTTATCCAAAGCGACGTACAAGTGGGGAAACAGCAAGCA
>JAUCMT010000051.1:13996104-14013254 GCA_032357475.1 Enteromius thamalakanensis
TCAAAGACTCCTCTCACCCCAACCATAAACTGTTCACTCTTCTCCCATCGGGACGGCGTTACAGGACACTTCGCTGTCGCACCAGTAGACTCAGAAACAGTTTCTTTCTCTCAGCTGTCAGGCTACTGAATTAACTGCATTTCATTGGCTATGTACTTGTACTCTGCGCAATGACAATAAAGTTGAATCTAATTTAATCTAAAATAATACTCCAATTACATGCATTCTTTAGTCCCTTTCAGTTTTAGTCAAGGCCTCATATCTGTCTGTCAGATAAAAGAGACATCAAAGACCTGCAAAGTTGGATGTTCTCCGTGACCAGGATTGAGAACCACTAGTCTACACAAGTGGAACTTTACAGGCATCTCACAACCCAAAAATGAGTGAAAAATCCAGCCCGATCTCATTGCAATTTTTACATATCCTATGAGGTGGCTAATTTGTACAAATTAGTAAAACCTCACACGTACGAATTCATATGACGCATGCTAAATCATAGGTATTTTACGTGTTTGTATGAATTTGTACGAACGACTTACACATAACCCCGCCCCTAAACCTACACTTCACCGGGGTTTAGACAAATCATACAAAATCGTACGAATTAGGTCGTATGATTTTGTACGAATTAGGCACCTCATAAAGAACATGTCTTGAGACTGAGTTGGAAAAATATGTTAGGTAATTGATGCAGGAAAAACGTGTCCAATCAACAATATTTTGGTGTATATCAATTCATCACTTGGACAAAGCTACACAAATAAGTCAGATCCCTTACCTTCATGCTCAAAACAATGCCAGGTTGACATGCAAAAACAAGGTTTATGTTGTCCTTAATATGTTTCAAATGGTGAATTAAAAACATAGAATAATTTAAAATAGAACGTGATATAGTCTGTGTATTCACGAAATTGCTAATTTTGTCTTGTTAATAATTTAGCATATTGCTGATCTTAAGCAGTCCGTTGTAACATCAATACATTTAAATGTTTGCTTAACAGTTTTGGGAAAAACACAACAAGCTGAGAACCACAAACCAATGAAACTTTTTTCAAATCACCTGGGGCGTTAAAAGTGGCAGCCATTGCTAATTGATCTCCTCCAGACAATAAGGCTGAGGAAAAACTCCTTTGAGCAGCAATGGCTTTCTCTTTTCTCTTTCTTCTGCAACATACAGTGTATTCAGAGTACAGTAAATCAAGTGGACTCAGCCTAGTGGATAATGATATATCAGCAACAATGGAAAGCCTAACACATTCCCACTCAAATGAAATGTGTTCACACATAAACACATGAAAAAGATGACATATGTGTGTCTGTAATGTAACACAGCTTGTTGTAAATAGCAGCGCCCCTGCTTTGGCCATAGACACTGTGGGCTCTCGGTGAGGAATGCCTGTGAGAGAGGGTTAACGAATCTTTCTCACAGATAGATATTGCCATGGAAACAGCTGCGTGACTGCTTGCAGCTTGTATTCAGTACACACAGGCAAGGGGGGTTGGGGGGTTGGGGGGTGGTGTTGTTGAGAATGAAGCAGAGGCAGAACAATAGCGCCAGAAGTATTTTACAATTCTGAGAGCACTGACGTTGAAAGCGCACTTATTTAAGAATTAAGAAGGGTGGAGACGATTAAAAAAGGAAAAACAGACATCAAGGAAGCTGTCAGTCAATACCGCCCAATCTCCCCCTTCCTATACTCAGTGTATCAATGCAGTGTAGACATGACATGCCAAACGGTTTGTGTGGCATTGTGCAAGATGCAGTCTACTGGCATGCTTTGATGCTGCACTTCCTGTAGATGTAGATCTAAAATGCAGGAAATGCAAGGCAAAATCATAAATAAATGAATCAATTAATTAGTTTGCCAGAGCGCAAAACCTGAGGCAGTGCGGCTTGAGCAAATTGAGAGAGAGAGGATCAAGCGAGAGAAGAAAGCAGCGATGACGTAGAATAGGGGGCACACAGAGAATCCCCCTACCCTCCTCCTCTGATTTCCCCTCCATCTTATTTCTCTTCCTTCCCCTTAGAGTGCTGGCTGAGCTGTGTTGCGTTTGACTCAATCATTGGTGCGACGCTCTGGACACATTTAGAATCCCACTTCACTGCCTGAGGCGACTGGGAGAATGCATTAAAGACCACGGAAAGGCACACTATTCATTGTAAACACTGTTGGTATGGCACACTCTATGTGTCAGACACTCCATGTAAAAGAACGGCTTATCTAGAGAGATTCTATACCACTGGGTGTTCTGGTTCCAGTTCTAGAATTTTTTTCAGTTACACCGCTGTTTTTATTATTGTTCTTTTTATTCAATAACAAATGCATCATGTTGATCTATGAAAATATTTCATATTGTAGACATTTTAATGGAAATGGTAAAATGCATAAAAGAACAATTTTCAGATCATACATAATAAAAACGCTGTAGTCCAGGAAGACTGGTCTAGTGCTGCATGGATTTCTGGGAAAATGACAAATGGGGCTGTGTGCATTGGGTGCTACGCAAAAGTCCTGACCTCACATGAGTCATAAAACCAAACATGACCCTTATTTTCTTTCTTTACCATTTTTGGTCTGCGGATTTTTAAGTTATGAACTGTGTTATTTGCAGCCGCCTGTCCTAGCATTTACAGTCATCCTCAGGAAACAATGTGTTCTGTTTGTGACTAATACAACAAACAGGATACTGTTTATACATAATATTTGCAACAAAACAATGTAATTATTTAAAAAAGTGTCTATATAAGCAAATATACTCAATTACACAACATCACAATTACATTGTATTGTTATTTTTAACCATTTGTTCACAATAGTCTAAAAATGTCTTGTTCACAAGTATGCCACACTTTCTGCGCGTTTTGTGACATTTCCACCCTTACACCTTTTACTAAATTTACAAAAAAATCAGACATTATTTGACATCATGCCAAATGGTTCTAACAGAGGTAAGTGGCTCCTTTATTCAAGTCTTTCATTATGATTGCACTTGTCTTGAGTAACTTCAGCACAATAGTCACTGATAAATAGTCTGATAGTTTCTGTAATAAAAAATTTGACACTAACCTTCAACCACATAACATTCCATTTCTGAATTATTCAATTTTTGACTTTTTTTTTATTATTATTATTTCTTTCTTCTTTTTTTGTCATAGTAACCCATTGTGAAACTCACATCCACTAAATTTATAGCTCAACAAGTGCATTCTATCGCAGTGCTTAGTGCATTGTTCTCATAGCCAATATTACAATGAACTCACTGTCACATAATGTTGATAAATCTTGATAGGCTGTGTTTTGGCCTAAACCTGCTGTTCTTGCATCCAGTGGGGGTCTAACAGTTGTTGACTCACCACTGTGAAGCCAGGGGTGTTCATATCAATCATTTATTGTTGTGCACCACTTGAAAGGGGAAGTTGCTCCAATGGAACTCTGGTTCCAAATTTTTCCTGCATGTTTAAGATGATGTTTTGGGTGTGTTCTGATATTCATCCGATTGTCATAGGATACTAAGAGACTCCTTTAAAACTGTCAAGCATTCTTTTTTTGCAAGAGGTCACCTACATTGATTGCAATCAGTCAAGAAATGTCATCACTTTACTGGAGATGAGTCCATTCACCAATCCAGGGCCAAGGAGCAAGTGGTCCGTGAAATGCCTCCTCCATGTCTATTGTAAGGCCTATCAGCTGAAGTTAATTGGACAGCTTGTGTGTATGTGTGTGTACTGACCGATCTATATGCACACTAATGTATAAGGGTACAGCTAGTATGACAGGCCTGCAGGCACCAAAGGGGTTATTAATTGGCCATGTTTGGTGTGCAATTACCATGTTATTGGATATATTGTTAATCAGTTTGGAATAAGAAATGTAGGAGTCTGTTTAAGATCTGATAATCCTACATTATGTGGTAAACTAAGATAGCCTCCAATGTTTTGGCCATTCAAGGTGAACATGATGGAATCAATTATTTGCCTCTCTAGATTTCTCTATTTAAGTTTCCTACATTAGACAGCTGTCAGTTGTGTCTCTTTGCTCCAAGATACAGGGATACTATTGCTAACTTCTAGAGGTGATCACAGAGCATTGCTCTAATGATGAGAACATAAGGATGAGGCTGTAAAGATCACTGTATAGCTCGGCCGTAAAGATCACTGTATAGCTTATGTGCCTCTGCATGTAAGGCAGATGGAATGTAATGATTATATTCTCATGAAACACATGGTGGAAGGACAATAAGATCTGATGTCATGAGCCGGGTTTGATTTTAGGGGTTTTCTTTCTGTGTCTCCCTGTGTGCTGTCTGACTTTCAGCTCCTACCTATTGCAATCAGCATTCTCATCACATCGATTATTATGTCTGTAAATGCAGCGTATGCTGTGTGTATTCCTGTTGTATCGTGTCCAGTCTCCTCTTGTTATTGTGTCTATTGTTAAATGTTTTGTGTGCAGAGGACAACTGTATCCTGACCAGGTTGCTTTGTATCTACTGCGAGAAGCTGGCCGACTTGCCTGTGGCCAGTGCTTTGGAAGTGTGGTCCGTTCTTCAGCTCCATGGCTGGCAGTGGCCCCACCTGATTTTCTCTGTCAAAGACTTTATTTCTTGAAGAGCTCGAACTGACTGCTTCTCAGTTTTCTTCTGCCAAATTTCTGAAAGAATAATTTGACCAACAACCTTGTCATGCAGTTCGCAAAGGAGTCACTAATTCTGCTGTAAGGTTGCACTGGATCATGGTGGGCAGACATTATGACGACCTGACCGCCGCTCGCATTGTGGTTGAGAACCTTTCGGCTCAGGTGACGGAGCTCACGGCTCAGCTCACGGCTCAGCTCCAGGAGCTGTGCGCTGTCCGTGGCAGGCATTCCAAAAGACAAAGGTCCACAGAGCCATGAGTTAACAATCCTTCCTGCTATTCGGGCCAACCAGCGGAGTGTCAGGCGTTTATTACCCAAGTGTGAGGTGGTCTTCTCCCTTCAGCCTCTCAGAGGACTGGGCTCGCATCACTTTTGTCATCTCCCTCCTGAAAGGCTAATGCCTGTTCTGCTTTAATTAACTCAGGTGTGCAGGAGAATTTCCTTGATTACCTCTGGCCTCAACAACACTGCTCTTCCTCCTGTGTCTTCTGTCTGTCTTTCAGGAGGAGCCTGGTGATTTGTCAGGTGTTCCCAAGGAGTATTATTATCTGTGAGCGGTGCACAGTTGGTCCCGGGCCGCTTCCCTGCCTCCCCATCGTCCTTATGACTGCGCCATAGACCTTAGTCTCGGTAGTACACCACAGCGCGGTTGCCTTTATTCTCTGCCTGCCCCCGAAAATATGGCTTTAGAGACATATTTGTCCGAGTCTCTGGGAGCAAGTACAATTGTTCCCTCCACTTCACGCGCCGGTGCTGGCGTTTGTGATGTTGGGAACCACAAGCTTTTAGCTGTGCATCTTACCCTTGGTGAGTAGCATCATTGGCTTGAGGGAGCTATCCACCCTATCATCGTATGGACCTATCATCGCAATCTGACGTATTTAGATCTGCTAAGAGACTTAATGCGTGGCAGGCCCGGTGGGCTTAATTCTTCAAGTGTTTCGATTTTACTATTTCCTTCCGGCCCAGCGACAAGAATATCAATCCTGATTCTCTTTCTCGACAGTTCGGTTCATCCAAGGAGAGCTCCTCTTGTGAGCTCATTTTACCCAAGGGGTGTGTAGTAGAACTTTCTCATGTTACCATTCCGCCAGGTTGTCCTTCCAACTGTCTGTTTGTTCCTAAACCCCTGCGTCAGACTCTGCTATGCTGGGGCCATTCCTCTAATTTAGCTGTGCATCCTGGCTTTAGGGGCATGCTTTGGTTTATCCGCCAGCGATTCTGGTTGCCTGAATTAATCCAGGACATCGACCAATTTTTATGAGATCTTGTCATATCTGCACTTAGACCAAACCAGTTAATGCTCTGCCTGCGGGGTCACTGCGTTCGCTCCCTATTCCGTCTCGACCGTGGTCACACATTGTGCTGGATTTTATTACTGGATTACCACCTTCAAGGGATGATTCCGTAATATTGACAGTTGTGGATCGTTTTTTGAAAGCGGCTCACTTTATTCCCCTCCCTAAGCTTCCCTCCGCCAAAGAGACTGCCCTCTCTATTTTTAATTCTGTTTTCAAGATTCACAGACTTCCTACTGATATCGTTTCATATAGGGGTCCACAATTTAGCTCTCAGGTCTGGAGGGAATTCTCCCGTCAGTTTGGTTCAACCCTCAGCCTGTCGTCAGGATTCCACCCTCAGGCCGAAAACACGAATCAGATCCTCGAACAATTATTCCGCACCTTAGTCCCTCGTAACCCCTCCACCTGGCGGGATCAGCTTGCCTGGGCAGAATACGCTACAACACTGCTCCCTCTTCCGCCACCGGGTTACCTGGAGGAGGGTACGCAAGACTCTGTTGAAGACTTGTGAATCAACGTCGAACTAAGGCACCCCGGTACATTTGAGGTCAGAGAGCGCGGTTGTCCACTTGTAACTTGCCTCTTAAATCCCTGTTTTATAAGCTAGTGCCCAAGTTTATTGGTCCTTTTACCGTAACCAAGGTGCTTTCTCCAGAAACAGTACGACTCCAGTTACCAGATTATTTACGACACGTTCATCCTGTGTTTCATGTCTCTTGTATTAAACCTGTCATCCCTAGATAAAATTCTACTAAAAGTACATGCAAGAAAAGCAATTGATTCAACGAGTGATTCAAAAAGTTCATGAAAACACAGTAAAATGAATCCATATGAATTGAGTGGTGCATTTCCAGTTTCTGATGAGAAGGTTTCAATGAAAATATCTTAATTTGTGTTCTGCAGTAGATCAAAAGTCTTTTTGGTTTGAAGCGACATACTGTATGGGCAGAGTTGTAGAAATTTTCTCTAGCCAGTAACTATTTTCTGATTCTGTGTAACTTAGTCACACCTCCACTGTTTGAATCACATTGGTTCAATTATATATAAATGTCATTAATAACATTGCTTACTTTATTCACACAAAGTTTATTGCTCGCTCACACACACACATATATATGCATGCTCTGAAAAAAATAATAAAAACTCTGCAGTTTATTGTTGGCATGCAAACATACATAGACTGTAAGATTATAATAATCGCTATAGCTCTAACTGCATAAGTATCCAATGCTCTTTGCGAATGTTTGCTGGAACCACTGATTTAAGGGAACACCAGATCATTTAATTATGTTAATAATGATGGAACTGGCAACATTGGCTAACAATGCTTTGGGGCAATCCACCCATGGCAGCAGTTATTCATCTAACCAGTCAAGAACTATAAATGCCTGCAGTGGTCGAGGGGTGTTGTATATTCTCAGCAAAGTGTGGCAGACTGTGCTAATCTTCTGCATCTAGCTTCAGATTAATCGCATTCCCATCGAGTCTTAACAAACTGATAGAACAGTGAAGGTACTAAGTCAAAGCATTTCTGTGTGTATGTATGATTTGGTTGTGTGGTATAAATGCTATCAGGACAAGGCTACAAATAGTTTCCCCCAAGGGACTCATCTTAGGGTCACTGAGGTCGCTGCCAAATCAAAATTACAGATGAAGAGATCTGTAAATGTGTTCTGCCATCTGAACCGAACTGGGAAACTATAATTAGGACCGAACAGGATATAAAGGGGCAACTTTCTGCACCATAAATTTAAATGGACTTTAAACGCTCTGTGGTTGCTATTTATGATAACGTTTGAGTTCAGATTATCTCCAGCTGAATTTGCAAACAAGCGTGACAACCTCCTTAATAAAACACACAGCATAAGACTGAATCAAACCAATAGAGCCAATCCTTTACTGCTTTTTTTTCATACTCTTATGATAACCAAAGAAAATACATTATTCAACATGCTCTGCAGCATTTGAGGTATCCTATGAGCATGGATATTATCACCTAAGTTTAACTCTATTTGCAAAATCACCCCTTGCATTAAGACAGCATCACATGAGGACTCACATTGGAGACCCAAGTTAAACAGATGGGCTATAAATAATCCCTGAACACTTTGTGCACAGTCATGCGATTACAATTGCAGTTGTATCCACAGCTGGAGGATATCGCATCATCTGTTGACCAAGGACCCTGGACATCACAGTGGACTAAGAATATGTCACAGAGTGGAAATGTTTTTTTTTGTGCATTACGAATCCATGGTCCAGACTTTCTATGAGGTCACACAAATGAGAGTATAGGCCCTCCCGTATCTGCTGCTGCATCTGTCTGTAGTGTGAGCTTGGTTATATTTGGAGACATTGCTCAGTGATGACATGTTTTTCACATTTCTCCGCAGGCGTTATGAAGCACGGGGTGGAGGGTGGGGGTGGTGCGAGACAGGAATGGGAGGGCATGGACCCACAGAGAGAGGCAAAAGCTGGCAGTAAGGAATTCTTTGGGCATTTTGGATTCTGTTTAATCAGTAGTTCTTGCAAAGCTAAGAATCACCATTATATATACAGTGGGTACGGAAAGTATTCAGAAGCCCTTAAATGTTTCACTCTTTGTTATATTGCAGCCATTTGCTAAACTCATTTAGGTTCATTTGTTCCTCATTGATGTACACACAGCACCCCATATTGACAGAAAAACACAGAATTGTTGACATTTTTCCAGATTTATTAAAAAAGAAAAACTGAAATATCACATGGTCATAAGTACTCAGACCCTTTGCTCAGTATTTAGTAGAAGCACCCTTTTGATCGAATACAGCCATGAGTCTTTTTGGGAAAGCTTTTCACAAGTTTTTCACACCTGGATTTGGGCATACTCTGCCATTCCTCCTTGCAAATCATCTCCAGTTCTGTCAGGTTGAATGGTAAACGCTGGTGGGCAGTCATTTTTAGGTCTCTCCAGAGATGCTCAGTTGGGTTTAAGGCAAGCTCTAGGAAGGATTGTGGTTGTCCCAAACGTCTTCCATTTGAGGATTATGGAGGCCACTGTATATAGACAGGTGTGTAGCTTTCCTAATGAAGTCCAATCAGTATAATCAAACACAGCTGACTCAAATGAAGGTGTAGAACCATGATCAGAAGAAATGGACAGCATTTGAGTTAAATATATGAGTGTCTGAAATACTAAGGACCATGTGATATTTCTTGTTTTTTTTTTTATGTGCTTTCTTTATAAATCTGCAAAAATGTAAAAATTCTGTGTTTTTCTGTCAATATGTGGTGCTTTGTGTACAGGGAAAAAATGAAATTGAACATGATTATAGCAAATGGCTGCAATATAACAAAGAGTGCAAATTTTAAGGGGGTCTGAATATTTTCCATGTCCACTGTATGTATATACTGTGTGTACAGTGTATATATATATATATATGATCTTACTAAGTGATCAGACATATCAATTATGCCAGGAAAAAAATCTGTAAACAAAAAATTCTCTAAATATGTTTCCATTAAAAAGGGAAAAAAATTAAATGTAGACTTTGATGAGTATTTAGTAACAGCCTAGCCAGAGCTTGCCAATGTTTTAGCAATTACCCAGAATACACTACCAAACTACTAATAGTACTGCTCTAAAAGCATCTCATAATTTAGTTCAGTTGGTTCATTTGGTCCAGAGCAAAAAGGAAAATTATACATTTGGTCCTGGTATTTTTGGCAGTGAACCTAAAGGCACATTGTCACAACCTGATCGGTCGTGTTAAATGAGGTACTCACAACAGAGCTTACCGTACACCACTAACGAAAGCCGTATCTGAATTAAAGCGCGCATACAGGTTACACCTCCATGCTCCATGTCGTCAAATCAAGTTCTATAGCATTGCATATTGTAATTACCTATACATTTAAATCATCTTCAGTGAATGCTGTCATCGTCAATAGTAAACATCGTCATGTCCAGGTCCCACACTATGACAGATCGAAGGGATGGATGCCTTTGAAGGAGCAGTGAATAAAGGAGGAGGGGACAGACACTTGAGGCCTTCTCAATCCTTAATACCTGGTGACTGATGATTCATTAATTTGACAAGCAATGCAGAGCAGGGATGGATTACACAAAGAAGTCACTGGCCGGCCGTCCCCGCAAGCATACCGATGAGGAGAGCAGAAGAGAGTGACAGATAGGAAACACGTGTCTTTATAAGCCTATGGTGACCAAACAGACCACATGTTTAGTGACATTTAAGCATGGCATGATCGCAGATAGAAAGGGGAGGGTTTCTGAGGCAATGAGATCAGGCAAGACAGATAGAGACATATTACATTTTGTACTGTATCTGTGTTGAAAAGACTTCCCTCAGCCATCGTGTAGATGCACGCAACATAAGCATTGATTTATTTGAGAATGTTTAATGCTTTTTTGTGCTATGTATATGCAACTGTATTTTAGTAACAGCATGTTCATATTTTTCATTACATATATGCTTAGTAACTGTAATTGTAATTACATTTGAAAATACCCGTAATCAGGTTACAGGTAATTCTGTATTGATTATATGATTACTTATTCTTTAAATGGACGGTACTGTGTATCAGGTAAACAAGTATCCACCACCACAGTATGCAGTAAATGCAGTATTCATCTCTATAGGCAATGTAATGTTAACACTAAAACCAAACAATGTAATAAAACATTGTCACGTTCACGTCTATCTCCATTGCTCAAACAGCAGCGGTTAAGAACTTTATGTTCACACTTCAGACTACATACTGCACTTCTGTCTTGTAGTCGAGCTTCGATATGGCAAATTCTCAGCTTTATGGTTAAGGTACCTTATCGCATTCTTCCTAGGCAACGAAATGTTAAACTTCAAGTCATAAAAAGCATTGTAGCATTATTATTGTTGCTCTTAGACAGCACAGAAGCTCAATAGTGCTTTAAAAAAAGCACTTCCTACTGATTACACTGGAAAGCTAATCTGTGCAAGCTTCACAACAACAATGGAGTCCCAAACACTAGCATGCTCTCCAGACAAAAATACACTGACAGGCTCTTCATCGTCCGACATGTAATTAAAACCAAAACAAAAGGTTGGACGAAAGAGGTAATGTCAACACTGACAATGACAAAAGCTGCATGGACTGTCCCTCAGATAAGACGCCCATGCAGTCGGCAGCTTGGGACAGAGGGCCTCCGACCAGAGCAACAGGGGTAGGGACGTCCACCTTCACTAAAGAACCCGTGAGACAAGTCTTGGCAATGTATAGACTCAGCATCCAGAGTCCTCTGAGAGTCCTCAACGCCAGCCCATTGAACACTCTGCTGCATTAATCTTACTGCCGCTTTGTCCTGGGGTGCCTGCGCCCCCCGTAAGGTCAATTAAACTCTGCAAGATAAAGTACTTGCCATGATATTAGGATATAAATAGACACAGCAGGGGTGGGGTGGAAACTGTTGTTTAGAGTTATGCTTATGTCACACAGAAATGTCAGGCATGAATGTTGCCTCACCTACAGTAAGTCATATTCCTTCAGTCAAACTAAAGGACTAAAGTGATGCAAAGGGAAGCTCTATAGGAAGGAAGAAAAAAAATAAGCACATTATTTATAAATTATTCACATCTTTATTTATGTTATATATATACTGTATATATATATTATTTATTAATTGTATTATTATTGCTTAAATATAATTTAAAACCATATCAACTGCACTGTTCATTGCTGGCAAAATAACATCTGGTTACCCAACAGACATGTGCTGTGGAAATGTTGGTGTTGTTGAGTATGCAACTATTTTTCTATAAGAACAAAATAGCACACAACAATTAAAATCACAATTCCCTTTTATTTTTATCAACCCTTCACAAATCTTGATGTAGTTGAACTGTTTTATAGCATCTTGTTACATGTTACATGTACTTATAACAAACAATACATTATGCATAATTAATGCAACTAACCTTAGTCCTAACTGCTTCTCTACAGTAAGTGCATGTTGTTAATTAATACTACTAAGTACTATTATGGTGTGCTAAAAGAAAATAGACAAAGAAATACAGTTAAAAAATATATTTTAATTATTTTAATAATAATTAAATGGGTCCAATCAAACATACTGTACATTAAATAATAGCACACAAAGAAACATAGGAGAACACAGGATTTAAATACTAGTACTGTAA
This sequence comes from Enteromius thamalakanensis, assembly GCA_032357475.1. NCBI lineage: Eukaryota > Metazoa > Chordata > Actinopteri > Cypriniformes > Cyprinidae > Enteromius > Enteromius thamalakanensis. The sequence continues at coordinate 14,008,216 of JAUCMT010000051.1, forward strand.
TCAGGGATGAACAGAAACAGGTGTGGCGCTGATAAACAATCAATACAATGAAAGGAAAACTATAGGTCTAAGGAAGACTAAGGTAGGAGAATATGAACACAAAAGTCCATAACCATGACAGTTAACCCCCTCCTGGAACGGAACCTCTTCATGCTGACAAAAGCAGTCCAACAGAGGAGGAAGGTCTGGCGCAGGTGATGGGCAGGCAAAGAAAAAAGGGGCATACAGTAGTTCATAGGGCCAGGGTGGAGTAGATGGAGGAAGGAGCCAGTGAGGAGCCTGGACCCCGGACCAGGGGACCAACTGATGGAGACTGAGCTGTTGGATAAGGAGCCAAGTAGACAGAGAGCCAGGGTGAAACTGAGGATTTAGAGGGCTGAAGGCTCAGGTTACCGAGACAGAGGGGGATCCAGAGGACCACAGTGGAGCCGGTGTGACTAAAGATGAAGGTGGAGCTGAAAGGAAGGAGGAGCCTGACAGAGTTGGATGGACAGAGTGACAAGACGAAACCAAAAGAAAAGGAGACCTAAGGGGGCAGATTCGTCGATGACTGACCAAGGTAAAGCAAAGCAAAGCCTGAGGGACGAGGGAGCCCAATGGAGCGAGTTGGATGACAGGCCACAGTAAAGACAAGGGAGCTAGGAACCAAGGTGGCATGATGAGTCAAAGAAGTCCATGGCTCAGAGGCTGGAGGCAGAGACAGGGAATCCTTTGCCTGTGCGGAACTGGAGACTGGAAGTCCAATGACTGAGGGTGAGCAAAGAGGCAGAGGAACTAGATCAAGCTCCGCCCCGATGATCAGCTCAGGTGTGGCTTTGCACACTGGCTCATGGTCACTATCTTCAGTGGGTTCAGGCAATAGCTTCATGCAGCAGGATGGTGGCTGGTTGGTCTCTGGTTTGTGAGTAGGACTAAAGAGGACTTCCTTGGTGGGACAGACAGAGAAATACAACCAATTCACTCCAGCACCCACTCCATGAAACACAACAAAATCCTCTCGTGGACCATTCGCTGGCAGATGTGCCTTCCCGGACCGCTCGCTCTGTGTTTTCTATCACACCAGCCTGAGCAAGCAGTCCAGGAAACAGGTAAGGCATACCAGATCGAAAAAAGTCCCTAGTGTAGTCCTCCAGCAAACAGTCCAGCTGCTCTAGGCAAAGGAACTGAATGGCCGGTAAATCCATGGTGTGCTAAACAAAGTGCATGAAGAAGGAATACAGTTCAAAGAGTTCTTTTAATAATCCACAGGATGAAAGGGGAACAACCAAACATAAATTAAACCATAGCAGACAAAGTAACTTAGGAGAACACAGGCTAAAAAGTATAAATACTAAGGCTGTAATCAGGGATAAATAGAAACAGGTGTGGAGCTAATAAAGCAACAAAGTAAAACTAGGGCTGTATCCGAAATCACCCCATATACAGCCAATTTAAGATGTGTCCAAAACCATAGTGGACACTCTCGAGTGTCTCTTTAAATCCCACAATGCACCGCAAAAAAATGAGTTATATATCTTATTACTGGAGCTGAATTATTATGAAGCATTAACCAAACTATGCAAAAGTGGCAGTTCTGGTTCACTCAATCATTTTCATTCACTCCTTCAAGTGAACTGACAGTGTATGGAATAATGGAGTAATTAGTGAATGATGGTATAGGGAGTGATTTTAGATTTTAGATAAAACATTTCTGTGTCTGCGAAAGCACCAAACATGCCAGACCACTATAGAGCGCAGTAATTCTGCGACAGAGAAGACTTGCACATAAACTTTGCGCACAGTATAAAAAAAACAAAATACTTATTTATCTGTGTTAATCTTATTTAATAAAAAGACAGTTGTTTGTTGTTTCTTTATGCTTTTGTTGTGGTTACGTGATGTAGCGGTGTCTGACTAGGGACGAGAGACAAGGGCTGATGACATCATTGTTTCAGAAAATATGCAAATTAACGCAAAGGTGGCGTTTTCCGATTTATCCACTCTGGGACCCAGTTTCAAAAAAATATCTGTTTTACTCTCTTAAAACGTCGAATCAGTCTGGAAGAAATACCTATATTCAATAAAAGTGTACTGTATGCATATACAGCTATATATGTCTTCATGTGGATGTTAACTCCATAACCGTGACAAGTACCTTATTGTATAATTTTACTACAGCACAGACACGTGTATAAAATGCATTTCAGAAATGATCATTGAATAAGAATGTAATTTTGGTCTATTCTTCAAACTGGATCATTATATTACTTGCTGACTACATTAGGCAAGCCAGATAAGAGCTCCTATAACCACAAATGCTCATTCTAATTCAATAAAACATTTTTTCTGGACACTGTAAAATCTGTTTAGAAAAATCAGTCCATTTGATTATTAAAAAAAGGCCAAAGAGATGAAAGTCTCTGCTTACAGATGCATGATAATTTCATACTGTACTGCATGCTAAGACTGACCACAGGAGGTGTCCGCACTTTGCTATAATAACCAAATGGCAGTCACTCACTGACTGCATTGTCATTACTCAGCAACCTCGTTAAGTGATTATCATAACAAGACAAGACCATGGGGTCCTGGACGATGAATTTAAATGATTTTCTTCAGTGTGAAAACATAAGCTGATTATGTGGTTACATATTGCAAGCAGCATTGTAATAAGTGGTATAGTATGATATAATAATGCATGTCTTTGTACCGTAATTAGTTTGGAGCCCTGTCAGGTCTCATGTTAAAAAATGACCGGCTGGCTATACAGCGTCTGAGGCATGAGCTTTTGCATAAAATGCACTAAGCCTGTTACTATACATGCTACTAATAGAGTCCAGCTATTAGAGGACACACCGATGATGATGTCATACCGAATGTAAATATTTACCTGTCATATAAGCTTGCCAGAGCAGTTTGCCCATGGGGTGTAGACATTGGCTGCACATTCCAGTCGTGGAATGTTTTCCCATCAGAAACAGCTGTAGGAAACGCTGTCTATGGACTGGAGGGACATCACATCGAGGGACAGTTGCATTTGGAGGACAGCTGCTGCTCCTTACTCGTGGAAGTGCCTAAACTGGCTTTGTTCTTTCTAGATTAATCAACAGTACACAGAAGTCTCATATGCCCTATCTAGTACAACATATTTTGGCAGCATGGAAATATAGTCATGGTTTTTTCATGACTGCATACATTACTCCTGAAAAAGGTGAAGGTCACAGGTATGTGAATAAAGGACATACACTCTTAGATACACTGTTGCAGTGGTTCTTCACTGCTAGGTTGCATATCTCACAGACAGCACCCTACAAAAAAAACTATAAATGCAAAATGCGATGATAGATTACGAACCATTTATTTAACTGCCAGTCTTGCCTTTTTAAAAAGAAGGGGAATCTCTAAAACTCATAATTTGGTCGCTATTTTAAGGTCCAACCCAATTACTATTGACTTTGCCTCAATAAACTCCTATGTTGTGGCTTATTAATAGTTAGTAAGGAAGTTGTAAAGTTTAGGTATTGGGATGTAGAAAATGCGGTCATGCGGAAAATGTGTTTTATTCATTCTAACAAGCAGCCAATATGCATGATATAATAGGCATGTCTAAAAAGCAACTAGTTACTAGTGAGAACTGGTTCCTGTACTAAAGTGTTTCATGTTATTTTGATATTAGGTAATCTAATTCAGGTGGCCAATCTACTGTTGGAATTATCTGTATTGCCTGATCTCCAACTATCCTCAAAAATTCATATTATGCAATTAGTTGGACTAAGTAATTTCTAAAATGTACCATTTTTGTATGATAAACAGTGTTAATACTATGTTAGGTCACCACGAGCAATGTAAAAACAGGCTCCTGAAGCAAAACCAGTTCAGAATCTCTGCTCTTTTGCATATGTGTGTGCGTTAGGCTCTATTATTGGTCAGTGTTGCACTAAGCACTCTTGAAGGCTGATTATGCACTCTTCCGTAATGCAGCCTTCAATGGCCGCTAATTTGGGGTAGAGAACTTCCCTAGGGCTTTTTTTTCTGCCTTGCTTGCTGTATAATGGCACATATAGATTTAGTTCAATATCTCAGCGGATGAACGAAACGCAGAGGCCGGGGGCTGGTTCTGTTGGGTCAGGCCCCACACTTGAATCTTGAATCTTTAGAGACGGAAGCGAACACATGGTGACAAATCCCTCCCCCAGCCAATAGCACTGGTAGCAGCACTGTTAAGCAAACACATTTGAACGTTCTAGGCTCTTTTTTCCTATGCGCTATGGAAGATGTAGATAACTTAAGCAATAAAGGTTTACATCTGTACAGGTAGACATATGGATCTATACTGTAAATGTAGACTGTTTTTGGAAATATTATACAGTATGCAATAAATTTTGCACATTCTGTGGGAATTCCCTGATCAGTGCTCTGACTACTGAATTACAGAGCTCACTGAGATGCACCCTGATTTTAGCTTTAAACCAAAAAATACCAAAAACTGCACTTTTACTACAATAAAAACTGGTTTTATTTTCAAAAGTGCTGGGGCTAAGGACACAATAATTGACTTAATAATTAATAGTTGTGTGACCTTTCTATTTGTTGACATTATGCGGCATAACAATATGTTGAAATTCATATGTATAAAATTGGGTGTCATTTTATTAATAAAACTTTCCAATTTAAAAAGATTTTAAATCTCCATTTTACCCCAAGTGTATGATTGTAAAATGTTTTGTTGTATTATTGTCCAGTTTTAAAAAGATCTACAATCACTTTGTTACCATTAAAGTGTGTTGTACGATATATAATATAAATGTGTGTGTGAAAACCCAACCTGATCTCATGGCAATTTGTACATATTTACGAGGTGGCTAATTCGTACGAATTTGTACGACCTCACTCGTACTAATTCATAAGATTTATTCTAAGTCGTACATATTTTACGAGATGGCAATTCGTATGAATTGGTACGAATGACCTAAACATAACCCCGCTGTAACATTCTGTTCCTGTCCTTGTCTTGTGCTCCCCCATGTCTTGATGTATTTTGGTTTAGTCCTGTCCTGTTT
>JAUCMT010000051.1:14013354-14026861 GCA_032357475.1 Enteromius thamalakanensis
ACTAACAAAAAAAGATATGTGAATGACTAAATATGACTAAAACTAACAAGGACATTTGGCACAAGACTAAGACTAACTTAAAAATAGGTGACGAAATTAACACTATTGCTAGCATTATTAGCAAGTTACTAGCATGTTGCTAGTGTGTTTCTAGGATGATTAGCATGTTATTAGCATGATAAGCTTGTTACTAGCATGTAATTAAACATCGGTGTGTTTCTAACCTTATTGGCATGTTGTTAGCATGATTAGATAGAGTGGAAACATAAAGGAGTTTAAACTGATTAGAAACAGTACACAGAAGGGAAGTCTGATTGAGCCTAAAGGCTGGAATACACACGACTTTGAATCTGAACAGATTTTTCAAACAGTAGGCATCATATACTTACAGACTGTAAATAGGGACAAAGGAAAACTGAGCATCATACACTACACGACCGAAGATTATACACTAGCGGACTTTACAAGTTGTTCCGATCACAACAAACTGAAATGTGCGCCTTGTGGCTAGGAGATGCATAACAAGTGAAGACAAATGGGTTCTAAAATCGGCTGAAAATATCAAATATGTTTGGTATCCTTCAACTGAATAGAATCAATGTCTGAAGCTAAACAATCGGAGTCTATGACCATAATGCACTACCCGATTTTCTGTAGAATCTGTCAGCGTCAATCTGTAGACTGGTTCTGACTTTCCTCAACTAACGTCAACTTGTTCAGACTGTTAAATTGGGGGGAAATCGCGGCAAAATAGCGTTTGATAGTTTTAGTCTCAGAAGAAGAAGTAGGATTTCAGTAAGCTGACAAGCCAACCTAATCACAGCAGACTCATATAGTAGTTCTCAGTCAGTAGGGTTTTGTCCTTTTAAAACTCACAAGACATTTTCAAAAATCTTGTTTGATTTGCTCACTGCATTAGGTTATGAGAGCTAACACTTTTTTAATGAACATCTGGTTCAAGCATCATGGGACACTTCAGCACTTTCAGTAGAAGAACATGAGGTGGTCCAATTGTTTAAAGAAGCTCTCTCCCATCACAAAAGATCATTGGAGGGCTTGTGTACATTTGGACATGGCAGTGCTGTTTCATGAGTCGCTTCCTCTGTCCGCTGCTGTATGTCTGACCTTGTACAGGAAGCATCACTGCTCAGTGACACATTAGCTGTCAGATAAAATACTTCTACTTGGCCAATCCAGACGTTTGTGTGTACTGAGAGGTCCCTGCATTCGATGTCTGGTGAATGGCGCTAAAATTGCATTCAGTTGTATCCAAAACTCACAAATGCAAATCTGTTGTCCAGTGTATGCTTTGTGAAATGAAATTTAATTAAAATGTTCAGAAATTAAATCTTTCTTAAGATAAAAGATTAACGTTCTATCGCATCTGAAAAGAATGTACCAGGCTAACCAATGGAATGAACAAAAGCAAACATGACAAAAAATGCATATATCTTGCGTCTACAAATCTTTTATCATGACTGAACTTGTACCAGAGCGGTTCCGATTGTGAGTGTAGTGCTGTATCAGGTGCACTAACAAGCAAGTTTACTACATCAGATGGAGCTGGTTATAGTATGTGATGCAAACACAGAGGTGGTCAAAGTACACAAATCAAGTACTTGAGTAAAAGTACAGATCCATACTATAAAATATTGCTCCAGTAAAAGTAAAAGTACTCCTATTTTCATTTTACTCGAGTGAAAGTACAAAAGTACTTGTTTTTTTATTTAAAAGAGTACTGCAAATTTTTACGGTCTACTTAATTTTATATAGCAAATTTTTTTTTCATAATCTTACTGCTCAAAATACCTAAAATTTTTGAAAAAAAAAAAAATATGGGCATTATCTAAGAAATGACTATAAATTAGCACCAGCAAGCTTGTCTGAACAATCAGCATTAACGTTATATAACAATATTAAATTTATTTTCAGTATGGTTATGAATAAACATTAATATCTGTCTACTAGGCTAGTGGATCCAAACAATATAAAAAATGTATACCGCTGGCGCTGATAAACAAAATAAACACAGACGTAGGGTTCAATCTGTAGCATTTTAATAAAACTGCTAACGTTACATCAGAAGGAAATAAGAAAGTTTTTTGACTTAGAGACACTGATGTGTATGCATTCATTTCAGTGGACTTAAACAGATTACCCTTTACTGCTGTGTAACAAACTGACAATTTTTACCTAAATATGATTTTCAGTTAAAGTTAGGAACTTTATTGTCGTGCGTGCCAGTTGTTCAGTTCACATGGAGACTCGCTCTAAACGGATCGTTTGTATCAGTGACCTGTCGAATCGCGAACAGCTTCAATCGGATCATTCCAATTCGATAATGAATCGTTTAGTGCATTTTGCGAACCGATTGAACAGGTTCATTAAAACAAATCTGTTTGTTAATGAATCGCTCGTCTGCGTCTCGCTTGGAGCATGTGATATATAAGTAACGATATGCTTTATGAAATGTAGTGAAGTAAGAAGTACGATCCTTTGCTTAGTAATGTAGTGAAGTAAAAGTTGCTAAAAAATAAAACTACTCCGGTAAAGTACAGATACCTGTAAAATGTACTTAAGTACAGTAATCGAAGTACAACTACTTTGTTACGGTCCACCACTGTGCAAACATCAGCATATATTTACTTATAAAAACGCAGTATGATGAAAGTGTTTTGAGCTTATAACATAGTATTGTGCGGAACTATAAAGAAAAAAGACTTTATTAATCAAAAATCTGTTGTGATAATCAAATTTGTGTGGAAAGGAATAGAAGTTGCTGGTGTTTTACTGGCAACAGTGTTTCAGCTGTAAACTGCGGTGAATTTTTTGCATAGGGACTAGGTAGGTTTTTGACTATTTTCCAGATTTCTCATAAGTCATATGATTGCAAACATGGACTTTTTTGATTGATTTCATTCAAATGATATCAGCCCTTTCAAATGTTTTATTATTGAAATTCCGTAGTTAGAACACTTCTATCCTTATCATAACTGCTCAATAAAATCAGTGGAAAAGTTCATTTCTGTCACTGGTTTAGGATTATTTTTTCAACTTGTATCCTGGCTTTTATTAATCCTGTAATGTATTTTTCTTGTAGGTGTGATAGAAATGAACACCCTAATGTTGTGAATCTGTGTGCATCATGACGCTCTTGTCTATCTTGTGAGACTGTGGTAATTGGTCCACCGTGTCTAGTTTGGTTTGCACTCTCCACACGACACTCTCCTCAAACAGTGAGAGATCGGCACAGAGTGCTAATGCCTTCCGCAGAGAGAAGTGTCGCCTCACCATTCCTGTCATCCTTCCCTATGGTCCCAGGCAGAAAAATTAGCACTAATACCTGGTGACATTGTGCTCTGTGTGCTCATTAGCAGGGGGCAGCGTTTCAATCACGCTCTCCGTCTGAGCTTGTGCTCAACAGAATGCTTAAAACAGCCTTCCTCTGCCAACTGGACCAGCGCGGTCTCAGGGAGGTTTTGTTTTGTTGTTTCCCGCGCACGGGTGTCTGGATGCTGCATCTTCTCCCTGTGATGCAGAGCACATGCTGCTGTTCGTTCTGTGTTTTTCTGATGAAAGATTTGGTCATTTCATTTGTCCCATTTACAGTATGTAACTCAGATTGCCTACATTAAAACTCTCTCTGCAAAGAGTGATGACCAAACCGTATATTTTAAATATGAACTTATAGGAATAGTTCACCAAAAATTGTATTCTTTCATCATTTACTCACCTTCAACTGTATTTCCTAATCTGTACGAATTTCTTTTTTTGTCGAAACCCAAACGAATACATTTTAAAGAATGTTTTTATCCAGGCTCCAAATGCTTTACAAAATACATGCAATGCTCAACTCACTTTTAAAACTTTAAAAGGCTCTCTTTTTTAATTTGAAGCTGTCACTTGCTTCAGTTCACACTCGTTCTTCATTCTCTCAAACTAATTCACCCCAAAATAAAAATTGTGTCATCATTAACTCACTACCAAATTGTTCCAAACCTGTGTGACACAAGGTTTTGTAATTTCACCAGCAGTAGTTTCATGGCTACAGAATTTCAGTAGATTCCAATAGAGTGGTGTAAAATATTTAATGCTTTATACCTTGAAAAAAACAACAACAGCAAACTCAGATTTACAGAATGCTGGCAGTGACAGTACAAAAGGAAATGGACCAAATCCCTCAAGATACCCTCTAAGCCACTTCCTTCACTATTCCCAAAGAATGCATTTGCTTTTCTCTCCTAAACCTCAGTCTGTTTTTACTACCCTCTCAAAACACACACACACACACGCACACACACACACACACACACACACTCTCTCTCTTTCACACACACACAGACACATCTATGGTCCTAACAGTGAGGTGGTGGACAATTTTTGCTACCTTTGCTATTCTATTTCAGCGTTTGCCTTATTTTGCTATTCAGCATTTCATTCTTGATATTTTGTTGCAAATGATTTTGGCAATTATCTTCAAGTGTAATGCCACTTGCACAGCTGCTTATGGGCTGCCACACAAATAAAAACAAGAACTTATAAGATTTTGCTGTTTTGTAATAATTGTCACTTCAGTTTGAAATTGCTTATGAAAAGAAAAAAAAATCTTATCTGCACATTTATGTCATAGAATATTTTGATCCATAAGTGGACGGCAATACCTATCTTGGCTGTACAACTCCTGGAGGTTCAACATTTTCCACTTCCTCAGTATCGGTCAGACAAATACATAGCCCTGCTACAAACAGTTTTAAAAAAAGATATGTTCTAAATAGCATACAATATTTTTAATCTGTTATGTGCATCATGTTATCATTGTGACCTTGCATTGCTTCATAACCATTTATAACGACAGTAAATACTCTGCTTAAACAATGCACTTCAAAATCTTGTAGGTTTCTTCAACTTCTATTTTTTTATGAACAGTGTTTTAGTTGGTTTTTGAAGTACTAAGCGCCAGCGCTGTGATGATGTAAGCGTGTCAGTGTCTTGCTCTAGAGTCATATTCAGATATATTTTGCCCTTGTTTCATCACAAACCCACTTCCAAACGAGCCGTTTTGGAGCTTGGTTTGAATAAATGTTCTTTTTTGATCTTAGGAGGATGCTTTCAGCTATGAAACTTGCAGGATGTATTAATGGTACAATAATGTGTCGAATGATCAAGGAGAATCTGATTCACGGCTCCTTAAAATTTTTCTTTAGCTTGGCTTTAAATATGGCTTTCAGCTAAAGTCATTTAGAATATGTTCAATTATTGTGCCTGTACTTTTAACTGTGTCATGATGTGGTCTGTGAGCTCTTGCCCATTCCCAATAGCAGTCACCTCATCAACTCTGTTATCTGGAAAGCATTTCCCATCAGCCACCGCACCTTCACACCACCTCACATTCTCATATGCTGCGTCCGAAATCGCTTACTTCCCTACTATATAGTACGCGAAAAACAGCATGCGAGGCGAGTAGTATGTCCGAATTCATAGCATTCGAAATTCAGTAGGCGAGAAGTACCCGGATGACCTACTACTTCCGGCCGAATTCTGTAGTAAGCATACCATGGACACTTTCCTATCCCATAGGGCTCCGGGAGAGGAGGCGTCATATTTAGAAAAATCACGGAAAGCGGAGACGGGGCTCATTTTAAGTGTAAGCACTTCAGGAAAAAAAACTTTATTTGTTGTGATTAAATTACACTTGTTTAACACAACCTAAATAAACGGATGACTTATTGAAAGTTTAAATTTTGCGCGCTGTTGTGACGACACGTGACAACATCAATATGGCGGATGTTGTACGTCCAAATTCCATTCATACTACTCACATTCATACTATATAGAACCTACTGTTTTAATGGTCGAGTAGTATGTTCAATTTTAAATGTAGTACCTACTTAAGCAGTATGCGATTTTGGACGCAGCATGTGTAAATGTGAGGCACATGGTGGTGTGAATATGCGGTGGCTGATGGGTAACGGGGTTAGAAGATCGTAACAAATACGTCTGCTCTTTGGAAATGAACTGTGGTGTAGCACCCCGGTTAGATTTTTCCAGATTGTATTTCTCAGTTCTGCTGCTGTCTGTTTGTCTGCCCATGAGAGAGTCTTGTTAGAAGACCAGAGTGAAGGAGGCAAGAATATGAAAAAGAGCTCAGGTTAGTCTAGTGAAATTGCACAAATTTAGTCAAATGCCACTTTAAATTAAATTAAAATTTAATTAAATTTAATCTAAATAGTAAGATAAATCGTGAGTTTTTGGGTTTTCTCTGTTGAAATAGTTGTATTGTAGCTACACAGAAAAGAGCTGCTTGCCGTCAAATGGTCGACGTGAGAACTGACTTACTTTGTCAGATTGGAGCTTGTTATTTTGGAAATCTTTTGTTATTTTTGAGTACAATATGCATCAGGTAGTCCATGAACAGTCCATAGTCGTGCTGTCTGAAACGCAACTTAAAGTCGGCTAAAAAAAGAGCATAGTTCTGTGCTGATCTTCACACTGACAAAGTGTGAGCTTTTACATAAGTGACTGGTTTTCTGTTTCAGAGGCAAAATCCATTTCAGCTCATTCTCCAGGAAGCAGCCCTGTCACGAGAGGAAGGGATCAATGTTTTAACTTCTCTCTCTTCTTCCATTCCTTCCGTTTTATTTTCCTTTTAGCAGAAGGTGTGAGCTATCACATCCACACCACCTGTCTACGACTGAGCCTTTGCCAAACTGCTGAATTGTATGAATATAGAACTGCTCCTCTGTGACAAGACAAACTATGCAGAAAATTGAGAACACCTCCATCAGTATTTGCCACAGTCATCATGTGTGATCAAATATTCATGCCTCTATCCCCCAACCTCCTCTTTTCTGATATATACCGGTTCATTTATTGCAATACTCGCATTGTCATCATTATCTTCATTAAGCATTTCACAGCCAGCGCAGCACTCGGAGGCAATGGACAGAAGATTTAAAATTCCTCTGGCAAAATCTGTTTATCAGTTATTTATGCATTAATTTAAAAATTCTGTATATCACTTGAACAGATAATTATTTGTTTTTAGTAATATTGTTCGGTGATTCTTTGTCATTTTCATTATTTTTATGATATATTTCTATATAGCTTTTACATTTATTTTTATTTTAACATTAGATCATTTTAGTAATTTTAATACTTAAGCATATATTAAGCTTAGTACACAAAGGAACTTACTAACTTACAAAGCAAATTTCTGTTTGTTAATTTATTTATTTATTTTATTACATTTATTTCTGTAAATTGTGGGAACTTTCCATATATACTTCTATTACTTACTGACCAAACAATTGTTTTTATCCCCCAAACCTAACCCGTATAGAAAAGTCTCTAGGTTATGTATGTAACCCTGGTTCCTTGAAGGAACGAGATACTGCGCGAGATGCCCACTAACCCAGACTTTCAAATCCCTGCCTAATGTGTGGTTGTGCACAGCTAAGCCATGAAAACAAAAGCTCGCAAGTCCAGTCCATGGAAACGGACAAATGTGTTAGGGGTGGGCCCCTTCCGCAGGGCCTCTGAGGCCGCCACACCCCTTGTCGAGTGTGCTCTGACTCTTAACCCCCCTGCGGGAGAACAGAGGACTCATATGACATGGCAAGGGGAAGCAGCAGAGCACACTTTCACCCGTTTCACTTTTTTTACCCGTCTGGCTTGCGCTACACCCCAAGCTAGAAGACAGAGATAGGGACTCCCCCGTCTCAGTTTCCCCTACTCGCAGTCAGTCAGTGATCCGTAAGCACCATCGCCGCTCAGCCTCGGCTAGAATGGGACCTGTGCTGAGAGAGAACTCTTATTTAGGTTCTATTTATATCACTAAAAAGAGCCCTCTGGAAGCGAAGCATTCATAGTGACATTCTCTGTATATATCTGCAGCTCTCCTCATTTTATTGGAGAACTGCATCAACACGTTAATCTCCCCGGCAGATTACACATGCTGTGTGTGTATTAGCCGGCAATCTAAATATCGCTCTTGCACAGAACACACACTTTGTATTATGGTGAGTCACCCTCATCCCTTTTATTTTCTTGTTCTTTTCTGACAGAGACACTTTTAAGGTAGAACAAATACACACAAATAACACAGAGCACTTCACTGAATGACAAAAAGCTAGTTTGCATTCCACGTACTTTTATGCTTCCTGGCCAGTGACGTTTCTATACAGCAATACTTCATAATTTACTTTATAATAAATATGTATAATTATAAATACATTTTCTGTCATTTTAATTATTTTTAATATATATATATTTATATTTATATTTTATATAACTTAGATTTATTCTTATTTTCGCTTTTTGTTTAGTAATTTAAAATATTAGCATTTTTTTTTTTTTGTTAGTAACCAAAGCCACTAACACAGCACATTAATGTTTCTCATAAAATATGTATCCTGTATTTTATTAAATCTGTATTTCAGTTAATAAAAAAAAACACATTTTTAATCATGCTACACCACTAATACAGCAATATCATATATATATATATATATAATATTGATATCACATGCTCCATCTTATTCTTGGAGATCTGTGTGGCATTATAAAGTATTTCATGTTCATTGATCTGACATGTTTTTACAATACAGAAGCGGCCAGCTATTTTTGTTCTCTCTTCCTTTTCTAGTTATCATATGCCTTTCAGTTTAAATCCAGACTAATATCCTGGTAAGAACATTATTTGAGAGCTGATATTGAAAGGGATAACAGTAGCGCGTCTGCTCTACTGAAAGTAAATGAGCTCTGACTATGAAGAGGAGACTAAGCAAGATCCTCCCATCAATAATGAATCCAACTAAACCTCAGAGAACTCTAAAATTTCTCCTTTACATATGAATTATGCATGCGCTTTAGTGCATTGCTGATCTCTTTCAGACTTTGTGCCAGGGTGTTTGTGACAGTAAAAGGCCAAATATTGCTGTTCTGTTTGGTCAGGAAGAAAGAAATAGTACAGAGCCTACAGACTGCAAAGCCAGCAATTAATGTCGCTCAGCTCTGTGTGTGGCTGCTGATAACTGCCATAGATGTTTAATATCAAGATTTCAGACCCGTCTTTTCTGATGAAAGCCCTCTTCATAATAGGTGTCCATGCTCACTTTTAGTTCTCTGTTGTCAAACAATGACATACCTTGTCACTTAAACTGTGATGACAGGCTTTGAGTCTGAAAGTGAGTGTTCAACCATAAATGAAAATTCTATCATTTGCTCACCCTCATTTTATATTTCATGGGTTTCTCCAGAGAAAAAAATAATTAATAAATGTCTTGCTACCATGATCTAACATGTCTTTAAATAAATGATGACCTGCCTCCTGTTGGTGGAAATACCGGAACACAAATTATGGCAGAAAAACAGCAGGCAATAAGGCACAATCTAAAACTATCCTAATTTGCATAAGAGGTGTGTTTTTAAACAATCACAATGATTTAATTTAAAGGTGCTGCATGTATGTTTTTGACTCTACTAAAGGGTAAAAACACCACTATATGTTTGCAGATATTTAAGAAACATGCTAAGTACATGCTAACACTTGTTTATCTGAAAAACAATGCTACAGTCAGTTACTTTCCTTTAAAAATATGCACCCGGACGGGAACAACAGTCTTTGTTTTGGTGTAAAACCTGCCCACTGTCAGTTTACTCAATTGTATTTTGGCTGCAAACACAATGTTTTTCATTTTACAAAATGATTAGTTCCACTCCTGGATTTTGATTGGTCAGCAGCTGTGATTTATTCACAATACAGCACAGCTTCATCCAACAGTTCTGTGTATCACTGAGCACCCCCCTTACCAACCGCTGTTAGCAACATAAACATGTTATGTTTTTAATGAAGACCCCTGCTTGCGTTATGTTGCATCTTTCATCTTGAATTGTAAAACTAAGCTCTTTCCCATCTAAGAAATACTTCTTATGCGGCGATATGTTGATGTGTGTCTGTGTGAAAGCCTGCAGCTTCTGACGTGTGAAATATTACTCTATATTAATCTATTAGTTTTCTGTTTCAGGTATGGTTTTGAATATTCCATTAAATGAGAGGCATGTTTGGAACATCGTTTACTGTTGCTGTGCAGAGACTTTTTTTTAGCCTTTATTTTAAGTTTTCAATATTTTCTATTCTGTAATTAATACACGATACAGCCCAACCTCTCGTACCTTATTGCTTACTCTTTCATGTGCGCTGTTTTCTGTTGGTGTGTTCAATCTGGCAACCTGCATGTGCATCAAGTCTGAGGACAAAGGGTCGAGTGAAAAAAAACCTTTCCAATATTTTGAATTTGAACTGCAATACCCATGTAGTTCAACCATTAAGTGTCAATACATACAGTACAGCACCTTTAAATACTCACTAAGTGTTACTAATTTAACAACTAGTGAGTGAATAAGAGCAAGGTTTTCACTAAAATGTCAGATTAGTGCAACAAAAGAGGAATCAGAAAGTTTAAAAGTAAGAAAAAGAGAGAGAAAGAAAGTGCTTTTTAATGGTGGAACACCTCAGTGTCAGTTCTTTACCCAGAGTATGCACTTCTGTACCTAATGAGACTGTTCTCTTTCTATGGCAGCTGTGAATACTAAAAAACAGAGTCTGGAAAATAATATATACAACATTTTCTCTATGATGAGATGGATTTTCCTCCCATTAAGGAATAGCACAACACAGCAGCCTGATTACTTTGACTTGAGGCAAGTTTGCGCGTCTCCCTCATTAGTGCACGGAGAGTCCACTGGGGGTTTTGCACCATGTTAATCACCTCCTGGATGCAATATGGATTCCACTCTCAAGCCCTCGTTTCAGAGCACTGTTTTGACCAAGGCCTGAAGCAAATCACCTGCTATAATTGTGATCAATGGGCCATGTCAACCTATTTCACAGACAAGTGCTTCTCTTGGTGGCTGGGGTCAATGGCACAAATAGCAATGATTTACATAGCCAATACTGAAAGTTGCAGAATCACCGCGGACAACTTACCTAATACTAGAGATTAAATCTTGCAGAGCTAAAGCATTTGAAAGCTTTTAGGAAAGACACTTAACACTGTGGCTCTCAGATAGCACTGGGACCTGGGCACAAGCCTTTAAAAGAGATATATTGACAATTTACTGAGAACAGAGTAAGTCTATAAAATCGTGTGTGGGAACGGTTATTAGGTAGTATTTCTGAATGCACTTCACAGTCTCACCACTAATGCTACAGATTTTACCTTAGCAGTCTAGGTTGGGATGGTGGCTCACACATAGGCCTTGAATATTGAATATTTTTGATGTTCATTCTGGTGCTTGGTATATAGGCCATCCCACAGCCCCTGCAACTGAACACATGCACACTCAGTGAGGAGGTGGTGAATTCAGTGAATAGTTTTTTTTATCTGCAAACATCTTGAAAAAGAAGTCACATCAATGGAGCATGCTCCACTAAAAGACACATTCGTGTAGACTTTTTAATGTGCTCTTAATTGTATTTGCACAAGAACCTGAACTGCAGGGTAACTGCCAGGCTTAACCTTTTTTTGGTGACAGAAATCCCAATTCATTAAAGGAAAACATCTCAAAGGACAAAAAAGCAAAAGTTATATATAATAAAAAGTCATAATTAAATATTGAAATTATGAAATAAAAATGCAAATTCTGAGATACATAAAATCCAAAATATACGGAGCCCCTTAAGTGACATGGTGGTGGGAAAAATTCTGGATGAGCAGAAAAGATTTGGGATAGGAGGAATAAATGTTTTTGCGTTACTTGCATTCTCCCGCAAAGATATTTGCATTCCATCGCAAAACTTTTACAGTCTCACATGTATTAAAAACACATGTCGCAAGAAAACGCAAAACGTTTGCAGGAAGAAGTATCTACTTTTTACAAATCTATTACAGTTATACCGGATAGCACAACCACACAATACCATCCGTTACATACAGCAGAGTAATGAGTGCAATGTATATACTGTATGTGTGTCAATGGATAGAAGCGAACACTGACCAAACTAGTAGCCCGGATGGCTAGAAATGAGGGACTTTCAACGGCGGAACATCAGCGGCATCTGTCTATTTCGGCTCCTTTTTCCCAACTCCAAATTGCCGAAGTATGCCGTGCAAAACTTCCTGTTCAATCCCAAGATTGCCAACGAGCCTTGGCAACAGGTTAAACCGGTAGCACAAGTCTTCCACCTTTCCCAGAAGTTCACATCCCATCACGTCCACCCGCAATGGCTGCCTCCCAAGAAAAACATGACTCACAAGTTCCAGTGCGATACTTTTTTCAGTCTCTAAACCCACGTTCTCCTAATTGGTCGTCACTGATTTGTATTTTGTGTGAGAGTGACAAGAAGAAAAATAAAAAAAACAAAACAAAAGGCAACACGGAGAACACAGGTGTCGGCACAAGTGCAAATCGGCTAAGTAGGCTATATATCCGCGCTAAAATATAAAGGCGAAAGTCATCATAGCTTGCGTAGTATAGACCCAAGTCCCAATCCAAGTCCCAAGTCCCTTTGTGTATAGATTAACGGTGATATTTATTTTTTCCAATAAGAGTATGACGTTAACGCAGCACGTTAACGACGATAACAGCCCACTACTAGTTCTAACACAAGTAAAAAATGAGAGATAAAAAAGAGATAAAAATGTTATAAAAGTTCAGGTTTTTTTAATACAGCAAAAATATGTCTATTTAGATCATATAAAACCTAAAAAAAATAAGCTTTATAGTTATTATTATAAATAATAATTTAAAAATACATTTAAAAAATAATAATAATATAAAAATATATATTTTTATGGAAAAACATACAAGATGCAAACAGTACTAATACCTTGCTTCCAATATCCATTTCCAATTTGACCATGGAATGTCAATAAACCTGGAATATTTTTTGTCAAAAATGTGTTTTCAAGATAATGAATTATCTTATCGCTGTTTGGTTGTATGTGCTTCCTTCTTAGTATTCATCAGCTATTGTTTCTGCAAGGCCTTCTGCAGTCTGATTGCACATCACAACCCAAGGAAAAAAATCCAGTCAAAATCCATTGAACACAAACTGTTTGCAGTGCAGTTTCTATTTGCAGCCTGCCTGAATGTGAATCACAAGGAGATTGTGCTTCTGTTTCTCGAAGGGAAGAATACAGCAGACTATAGGTCAGACAACTTGTTTGGGACTGCCATTCAAACATAAGACGTAATCAATTTATATTAAATATGGATGCTGGACTATGAATGCTCAGCAACAACAATAATGAAGGTTCATTAACCATTAATAAAACAGAACTAACTATTAGTCAATGCAAGGGAAATAGCATTACTGCGGTTTGTGGTGGAGTGGTTAAAAGGTATAGTTTGCACAAAACCATTAATTTTGTAACTTTTACTCATCCCAAGTCATGCTTAACCCTTTGGACAGTCACGGTCACTTTAGGCCGAACATTTTTCAGTTTTGAATTTTTAAAAATCACAGCTTAATCGGAATGATACGAAACTCAGTGACTTTTATGCC
>JAUCMT010000051.1:14026961-14041542 GCA_032357475.1 Enteromius thamalakanensis
TACCAATGTCCTGTTACACATGTGTACTTACACACACCGTTAAGATGGTTGTTACATGCGTGTAGTTACAGAAATATTACAGCTGTAGATACTATGTATCGGCAGGTACTGTACTTACACTATAGTTACATACTAGATACACATAGTTACGATAGAAGTACACAGGTATTAGGGACACTTAATATGAAGTGGGACTAGATTTAATTTGACTGCTGAGTTATAACAGACAAGCAAAGAGCAGAAGTCATCAGATGGAGGTGATTACGTTTTAACACAGTCATTGTTTGCAACGTTGGAAGGATTTCTTACAAGATGTTCTGCTAAAAAGAAACACAGCTCTTTTGGTGGTCACCGTTGTTATTATTCTCATGCTGATTCTTGAGGTCTGTGTGTCAAAACTAAAGATTTTGATTTTGATGATGAAAAAAAATAAGCTTTAAAAACATATGTCCTTACAATTAGGGCCACATGACCACATTTCCTCTGGTTTGTGAGGCTGTTATCAATACTAAACATCTGTGCTTCAATGTTAATTTTTACACTCTTAATTTTAACTTGTGAGTGTGAGGCCGAATAAATTCCCACAAGAGTTAATTAACAATAAATCAAATAAAAAGTTAAAATAAATAAATGATAAAAATAAAAGTAATAAAAATAAAAATGACTTATTAACTGGTTTTCTGGACTTGAGCACATTAAGTCAGTAACATTACAGTTTATTCATAATTTGGTTTTAACTTACCCACAGTGTAAAGAGTAAAATTGACATAGTCACTTGTGTTTGTTGATTTTACCAGCATGGACACAAGTTTCTCGCTGGCTTTTAGCAAACGGTTGCCATGTGACACCAGTTCATTTGGGTCAGCTGACGAAGAGTCTAAAACCTTTTCTGAACCATTGAGTACCACATCCAAAATTTTTGTCACATCCTGTTTTTAGTGATCATATAAATAGGATTATTTGTAAAATAAAAAAAAGAAAAGAATGAAAGCATCCCTACAGTGTCATTTATGTGCATCACAAATAATGATGATTTCTCTTACA
Organism: Enteromius thamalakanensis; assembly: GCA_032357475.1. Taxonomy (NCBI): domain Eukaryota; kingdom Metazoa; phylum Chordata; class Actinopteri; order Cypriniformes; family Cyprinidae; genus Enteromius; species Enteromius thamalakanensis. The sequence goes on from JAUCMT010000051.1 coordinate 14,028,006, forward strand.
TTCAAAGGAAGCACTTGAACTGTCATGTTCTCTATCTGGTCAAGAAGGTTTTGTACACATTGTCCTGTGGTCTGAAATCACAAATAAGTTGATTATAAGTGTTGTTAACAGCCAAAAAAAAAAAATGTTGTTTCAAGTTGGTATTAGTCCAATCACAATTTCAGAAACTTATTTCAACATACCTTACAATCTTCCAGCATTGTGATATTCAAATCTAGAATGAGAAAACTCTACATGAACTTAATGAAATTAATTTCAAAAGGCAAACTTTAATAATATTAGACAGCCTACATATTTGATCATAATATGTGATCATGAGTTCTGCAACAATGGGTGTTAATGGCTAAATTAATAATGTCAGGGTGCTGAGTAAGAGAGAAGACCCACCACGGGCCTTGTTAATAAAATATTGGGCAGAAATCATCCTACATTTAATCTTATGATCATTTCAAACATTTCAAAAAGTGCATAAGTCTGCTTAGACCCTGATGTAATGCTAAACAATTTTCTATGTAAAAAAAAAACTTTTTAACAAATCGGGGTAAAAAACATTGTGTTTTCAGCACATAGTAGCAAATAAAACATTTACAGTTTTAATCAGAACCAACGTGAAAAGATCAACAAGTGGGCAGACAATATCTTTATAAATACACAGTAAAATCCCCAGTGTTAAATCAGCACTGCTCAGAGCACATATGCTCCTGCTCTAAATAGTGTTAGAGTAACACTGAAGCAGTGTTAAAGTTAATGATGTAATTAAGAGATTGATTGAGTGATGATTGACCATTATTGAAGACACATGATGTTTCTTCCTAAAAGAAGAAAATCACAATTTTTATGTCACCATTTTAGTGGTCAGTGTTTACTTTAGTTAATGTAGATGCAAAAGTAGTAGAAGTGACTGGTTGCAGAGGAACTGAAACTATAGTATACTAAACTAAACTAAACTATATACTAAGGTTGGAAGAGACTCAGATGATAAAGGTAAGTGGTCTTCCTGAAGAAGATCATTATGTGTTTTTTTTTCTATAGTACCTGTAGAAGTAAATGTAAATGACCAGTAAAATGTACAAAATAGAATAAGATGCCAATTCAGATTAAGAAAAAGTAGTTCTTTGTGAATGCACTTAGATGTTGTGTTTCAATATTACATTCAATTCAAACACAGTACTCACCTGTAGATGCTTTGGAAGTGGCTGGTTGTAAAGAGACTGAAAAAAAAAAGAAAAGACAAAAAAAAAAAAACAGATGATAAATCATCATTGGGTTCACTGGGGTACTTAGAAATAGCTTTATAACCCTTTCAAGACTGATGCATGTCAACTATTTTGTTTCTCATATGTTCTTGTATTTCTTTAGATGTGATGTTTTAGCCTGTTTCACTTTGTCAGACAGGTTATATTTATATGATTTCTTGATTTAAAAGTTCTGGCAGTTGTCAGGCCTGGCTTTGTCCTGTAAAATTTAACTCAGCTTTCTAAAATAATGTGGTTAATAACAGTTCATTAATGCTTTAAGAGGATGGGGGCAATTAATTTTTTCTCATGGGGACACGTGGGTTTGGACAGCTTTTGTCCCTTAACGTTCTACAGCATAGCGTAGCCCTCAGGAAAAGTTTGCTGCGGCAAACTTGTGGAAGTGGCTGGCTGTAAAGGGACTGAAAAACTAACAGATGGAAATAGATCCTATATCAGGCTCAAAGCATGAACTAAATTCTTCATGAAGATAATTATGAGGCATTTCATTTGAAACTGTGTTCTTTGTAAAGATGATTATCATGAGGTTTTATTTTTATTTTTTTAAATGCCACATTGATTTGCATCATCTTAACCTGTAGAACTAGTAGATGTTGTGGAAGTGGCTGGCTGTAAAGGGACTGAAATAATAACAGATGGAAATAGATCTTAAATCAGACTCAGAACATCTTTGTGAAGAACATCATCATGAGGTTTAATTTTTTTTTATTCTTTTTTTAAATTCCACATTGAATTTTGCACCATCCTCACTTGTAGAAGTAGAACTAGTGATTTAACTGTGATCTTTATGAAGATAATTACGAGGGATTTAATTTGAAGAGCATTGTTCAATCAAGCATCATGCTCACCTGTAGTAGTGGGACTAGTAGATGTTGTGGAAATGACTGTTGGTAAAATGCCAATTCAGATTAAGAAAAAGTACTGTGTTTTTTTGTAAATGCACTAATAATTATGAAGGGTTGTGTTTTAATATTACAGTCCATATAAACAAATCCTCACCTGTAGATGCTGAACTGCTAGATGTTTTGGAAGTGGCTGGCTGTAAAGAGACTGAAACAATAACAGATGGAAATAGATCTTAAATCAGATTTAGAGCATGAACTGAGTTCTTTATGAAGATAATTAAGAGGGATTTAATTTAAAAGACTATGTTCAATCTAGCATCATGCTGACCTGTAGTAGTTGGACTAGTAGATGTTGTGGAAATGACTGTTGGTAAGATGCCAATTCAGATTAAGAAAAAGTACTGTGTTTTTTGTGAATGTACTAAAAATATTTTGTGTTTCAATATTAGAGTATTAGACTTAGAGGATTAACTGAGTTCTTCACAAAGAAGATAATTTCGAGGGATTTAATATGAAAGGGCATGTTTAATGTAGCATCATGCTCACCTGTAGTAGTGGGACTAGTAGACGTCGTGGAAATGACTGTTGGTAAAATGCCAATAAAGATGAAGAAAAAGTACTGTGTTTTTTGTGAATGCACTAATAATTATGAAGGGTTGTGTTTCAATATTATAGTTCATTTAAACACAATCCTTACCTGTAGATGCCGAACTGGTAAAAGCTGTGTAAGTGTCTGGCTGTAAAGGGACTGAAACAATAACAGATAGAAATAGATCTTAAATCAGACTAAGAGGATTAACTGTGATCTTTATGATGTAACATCCTTGGTTTGTTTTGCTCTGTTTCGTGTCATGTGATGTTTGTTTTGGCTTCCCATGTGCTTTATGTTTCTTCCTATGTGTCCCGTGACCTAGTTTTAGTTGATTATGTAATTCCTTCAGGTGTGTCTTGTCTTGTGATTAGTCCCCAGTGTATTTAAGCCATGTCTTTTCAGTTCTTCCCTGTCCGTCAACCCTAACGTTACCCTTGTCTTTATGTAAACCTATCTTTGGATTATTGGATACTGCTCCACGTTTTTGAGTTGTTTATTAAAAGTATTTTTGTTTTCATTTTACTCGTGATTCCTTGTGCTCCTTCGCCTGCTCTACGCAACACGCAACGTTACATGTGTAGATACTACGCAATCATGTAATCGATAAAAAAATAACTGTATTCTGATTATAAACATTTTAAAATGTAAAATACTTTAATTACAAGTACTCCGTTTTTAGAATCTGGTTACGCAATTTAAATTTTAACCAGTTACTACCAGTTTTGGGTGAGTTACTCAGAAAAAGTAACCTATGTGCCCTGCAAAGTAGACTTCACCCGATATCAAGCCAAGATTGCAGTTTGAAACAAACGTATACATTCCATTTAAAGTGCATTTATGTGTGGAAGACTTAATTTAAAGTGTATTCACTTATGTACTGTACAGCGCAAATCCGTGAATGAATGAAGTAAACTAATGGATGTCCCCTGCTCAGAGAGAAGGGAGCAATGAACACTGTGTAGGGACCATGTCAACTGGAACACAGTACATGAACGGAGCTCTCTTCTAATGAGCTGATTATCAGAATCGGGTGCGTAAGCAAAGAGAGACATCCAAAATATGCAGAGCGGTGGGGCACAAGGACCAGGATTGTGTACACTCAACAATACCTTTTCAATCACTAAAATAAACAAAAGTTACATGACCCACACTGTAAAATTTACTGTGATTTTGAGCTACAGTATATATGTTCATATTTAAAAGCTGCTTGTGATGGGCTTTGATTTATCGTGTGACTTTCCCTTCATTTAGTGCTTATCAGTGTATTTCAAAGATACAAAACTTTTGAAATAAATGTCAGTAATTTAATAGGTTGGTATATTAAGATTATATAAGTTCGCTTTATGAAATTACGTTATTTAACAGTAAATTTATCTCAAAACCAAAAATGTTGTTACGGTATTTGTTACGGTCGTTTTTTTAACCAGAAATTAAAGATTTTTTTTTTCTTTTTACAGTGCAACTCATGTTACTACCCAGCTCTTTAGGTAACTGAATTGAATTATTCTTGTTCTTTTACAGATCTCCATAAAGGAGCATTTGGAAAATATCTTATTGGAGTGCACCATGCAAGACCTCCTGCGTTACGACGATTACAACAACGATGGTCACCTGACTCTTCAGGAGCTCTACACAGCCTTCCGTGAGTCCTACAGTACAAACGAGCCTCTCTCACCATGTGGCAGGTCTGCCAGACACCATTACGTCTCTCTCTGAAGCGCTTTGCACATTTGCGGTGAAGCGAGCACCTGATCCTTTGGGCCAATGAATGCTAATCATGGCCCGGTGATGAGAGATGAGTGCTTTTGGCTGAAAAAGAGAGATGAGATGGCAAGCCCAGATTATCTCGTATCATCCATCGTCCCACGCCGCATAAAGCAAACGCCCTCATTTCATTCGTTTCAGGAATTGCCAATGCGGCTCACAGTCCCAGTTCTCTGAATTACCAACTGTGACTAAAATTATCCATCCATTTCACCAGGAGATCAATCAAAGCATTAGAGATTCGACCCTTACTTTAAGTTTCAACTACTGGGGCAAAAAACAGGGCTCCATTAACCAGTGCCAGTCGTTAACCTCACTAATGACGGGTTTTAGCGAACCGCTTGTTGTCATTAAACAGTCCCTTTGCTTATGTGTCCAGCTGGCCAGTGTTAGTTCTCAGGTGAGGAGGTTGAATGTACGAGTGTCGGTGTAATAAAACATTGCGCTGGTCAAGCCCTTCTCAAGGTTAGGCGTGTTGCTGCAGTGGGAATTTGGATGGTGTCATCTGCAATGAGGGAGGAAGGATCACTGCTGCAATTAACCGACTCAGGTCTTTCATACAAACAAACGTCCCTCAGGACATCCCACTCCACGCTCCCCTGTGTGTTCGGCACTTCTGTCCATAGGGAAAGACGCTAGTGTTTCCTATAGTTCTCTGTGTGTAACACAATAATTTTCATGCTTCGTTATGTGCCTTAAGCATGGTGTTCAACCATCTGTGAGCTGGAGAGGAAACATATGCATGCTTTTAATTTTTAACTTTTTGTGACACTTCAGAATATAGCATACACAGTAACACTATACTGTATATATATTATAGTGTTTATAGTGTATTACAGTGTTACTGTTATAGTATTACATATATAGTATATATATATAAAATTGCATAGGTCTATCGTTTTTTTATCAAGTGTAAAGTTGTACACTTTTATTTTTTTACATCTTGAAAAACATTTCTGTGTTTTGTTTGACTTTTCTTTTTGGATGATAAATGAGTCTTTACATCTCCTTTATAAATGCTTTACAAGGTATAAATAGTCTTCACTTGATGAGCTCACAAAAACAACTACTAAATGCTTTATAACTACCTGACTTAATCATGTATTACAGCAGTAATATGTGTTAATAAAGCATTTATTAACACACTGAACAGCTATCATCATGGGTCTAATTAATACTATACATGTATATGTAAATAGGTTATTAATTATTTACTTACACTTTGTAAATGGTCTTATGAAGCACTCCTAAATAACGGATTTGTAAATAACTTATTAGTTTAGAAACTATAATCTAATTGTTAATAAATTACAATTATTAAACATTATAGATATGCCCAAGAGCAAAATATGTATAGATGTATTTATAAATTGCTTACTAATGCCTATTAATGTTGGAACAATGCTTTATAAGTGATAAATCGACTATTTACTAATGCTTACCTATTGATTCACTGAATATGCAAATTTGCAGTTTATTAAAAGTTAGTAAGACAGTTGTTAAGTGTAGGTATACTGTAGTTTAGACTCAAGAGATTAAATTATGCAGAATAAGTTAATTAAATTGAACGACTACTATACTACAAATTAGGAGTTTATTGAGGCAAAGATTGTAGTTAACAGTGTAATTAAGTCTCTCGAATTTTCCCCAATGTACTACTTAAGAACATTTACATTAGTTTTCTACTGTTGTCCTATTTTTGACCCAGAACTGAGGTTTATCATTAGGCTTATGCTTTATTTTTGGTGAAAGCACTGAAATCCTGCACTGTCAGATTAATTCAAGCTGCAGTCTTTTCAGATTAATATTATATGGGCTTTACTCATATTTATTTGCTGAATGATCTGCTCTTATAAACCCGGCGCCTGAATAAACTCTAATGCACAGCGCAAATTTAACAGTGAGTGACCCCCCCCCCCACATAAGATTCACACATTTTATTACAGATGAAGTCCTGTGACTTTCCATGACCTTTCTAGAAGTTTACATCGCCTAGTCATAAACATTCAGTTAAAAACATTCAGTTCTGAAAGCAAGACAAAAATGCATTTTGACAATTTCAGTAAAAAAATTAAAATAAGTTACTTTAGGTAAACAGAAAATAAGGTATTGGGTTATTTTGACCCAAGCGGTTGATTTAAATGTTGGGTCATTGGGTCAAAACAAAAGCTGTCCAAATTTTACCAAGCAATGGGTTATATTTAACCCTGTATGTTTTTAGAGTGCTTATGTTAATTATTGTTATTCTAATGAGCTACTGGTGTTGCTTATATTACTAACATATTATTGCAGCCAAGTTTGTGTAGTTTACAGTGTTATTGGATTTTAGCCACTTTAAAAGCAACTAAAAAAGCACAAAAGTCAGGTCATGTCAGAACTTCTCTAGACCCGCAAAACACCCTCAGGGGTTGGATAGTGAGAACTGGTTCCCTCACTGTATACTAAAGGTTAAACTACTAAACTGTATTTTTAGAGACTATGCATGCAAATTTCACATAATAATGACATCTTAACTAAATAATTCTGTTATTCAGATCAGGGAACACTATTCTCATCATGCATGTTACCAGCATATTGGCTGGTTACTACTTATAAAGCGCACATTAAGTATGGTGTGAATTAAAGGATCTGAATTATGTTCATGCAGAATAATATGTGCTTTATATGAACAACCAATATTTAAGTAATATGCATGTTAGTTAGTGAGAAATGGTTTTTAAAATAAAGAGCAACTGTTAGTCACAAAAGTCATTGGCTAATTTTCAATCCGAAAAAGTATGATTGCACAAGAGTGCTTTTTGAACCACTTAAGTGCACTTAAGTACATCTTAATGTAATTTCATTATTCTCTGTTTCTGCTGCTAAAAATGTACTGAAAAGCATTGTTGGCCCACTTAGATTTATACTTAAATTATATTTGTAATTATGAAGTTGTAATTTAGAGGATTAAATTTAATTTAATATCAAAAAACACAATGGTAATACTTTAGTTGAGGGACCAATTCTCACTAGTTGTTTATTAGTATGCATTATACTAGGATAATGTAGCCTATACTTATAAACACATATATTAATGTTTTAATCTGCGTGATCATATTTTAGATCACTTACAGTACCTAAACTTAACAACTACTGTATCTTACTAGATATTAACCAGCAGCAAATTGGGACTCGTCATATTGGGCAAACGAAAAAAAAAAATAGTTTTACTCTTCTTTCAGAGAGTACGCTTCTTAACACATTTTGTCATGCTAAACAGTACACCTAACTGCCTTTTATTTCATTTATATCATATCTGAAAGTACAGTCTGTTCTTTTAAGATTTCAAATACACCATAAGTGAACATTTAATAAAACTAAAGTGCACTTATTTTTCACAAGGGCAGGAGTGGGACGTGAGAAAGAGTGAGCAGATTTCACTGCAGCGGCAGCATCGCTCTGTTTTCACGGCTCCTGTTAGCGCTGGAATTATAAAGACGTTTAGCTGCGCTGTCAGGGGCTGTCCGCATTAATCCAGAGTCTGCATGGGAACCAAAAAGCCTTCACTAGTGACTCTCCCGAGCTGTGACAGGACAAATATAAGAGCCTCCAAAACATAATCACCGCTACCTGCTGAATCTAACCAGCCGAAGCCTGACCGGCTGAGATCAACGATCGATGATCTCCGACAAAGTGTCTCGCTGCCAAAGAGGCAGAGATAAAGAGCAGCTGGGTGCAGGAACGAGGGAGCGGGTGTAATTGCTTGAGAAAGAGGTCCCGCTGAGAGCAGGGCTCCCGTGCCTGAGAGCGGCGCTGAAGGTCTGTCCTCTCTGACCGATTCTGGCGGGTCAGGAGAGGGTTTTGCATATCAGAGGGGGTCGCGAGTCTCACTAGGGGCTAAATTACTGAATCGGACAAGGAGTTAATTAAACATGTCTAACCGAGACACCAGCTCTGCTGTCAGCACCTCACTTACTCGCTCAAGTGAATCGAAGGAGCTGCTCCAGACGCCACAAAGAACCTGGATTTGTGATTCCAGTCATGTCTGATGTTAGCATGTGGCTAAATTAGTACTTAGTACTCTAATAATGTTCATTAATATATGCTACATGCAAATATTGTGTCGAAGGGTGCATTTTTATTAACATGGACATAGATAGCTGATTTGTTTTTTGTGAAAGTTCTGAGATTGATTTCTTATAGGAGATGCTGCTTACAGTATATAAGGTGTATTAAAAAGCAGAATTATGTTTTTGCGTACTTTCAAATGAAGAATGCATCTATTCAGCCTCGAAATGCTGTCAAGATTACCCTTGTGAAACCATTTTTTAGCATGCTTTATAGCGTCACCCTCAGCATAATGTAGTTTATAAAACATACTTAAATGTGTACTGAACTAATTGCAATTAAATGCACATGTATACTATTTAACATTTATATTTAATGCACTATGTCTGTAATTTCATAATTACTTATATTATTGTTTTTTTGGTTAAAGTGCACTGCTAAATGTACTAACAAGCATTTATGGCCAAATTAAATGTACTTTAACGTCATTTCTGTCACAGTTGTAATGATGTAATACATTTTAAATATAATAATGTTAAATGTATAATATAAAATTAGGTACTAGAGTTGAAATTATAATTACAATAATGAAGTACTTCACTCAGCTTTAGTATGTTATCTAACACGTTGAACTAAATGTGCTTTAAAGCATGACAAATTCAGTGTAACATTTTTAATTTGTGCAATTAGCAATAATGTCAAATGCAATCATTGACAAACACTCTAATTCAATTAAGAAGCCTATTATTTCATTAGTATTTCATTATTTGCAAGTACAATGCACTTTAAATACAATTAAGCAGACTTCTTTTTCGCAAGGGACTGTAAGTTGTTTATGTTTGTGAATAAAGCTTGTTGATTTGATTCCACTCCAGATGCATGAAACACAGACTGGGTTTGAGGCGTGCATTTGCATCTTGCGTTTTGTTGCTTTAGGAAGTACTCGCAGAATACAGTACATTTGTATTCGCTCTGGCAGGCGCGTGAAGTTCTTGCTCTTTGTTTACCCAAATCAGCTTTTGTGACTAATTGCACCTGGATGGTTTCCGTGGTTACTAAGGAAGCCAGTCGTGCATGTTTAATGAATTAGCGCGTGTCTTGAAACGGCATTAAGTTTTAATGCCCTTTTCTCCTCATAACAGATGGGCACAAGCCACTGCTGTCATTACCGATGTTGTCTTGTCCTGTCCTGCATGCGCTGTGGCCCGATGTGAAGAGCCAGCTGTCATCCAGAATAAAATCAGCCATGCGTCCTGTTACGCGTGCCACAATGTGATTCATCCAGAAGAGTCTGAGCCATCGCTATCTCTGTAAAGATCTCATTTGAGCGGAGGAGGAGGTGTAAATGTGCATCTGGGAATTCTCCCAATCCTTAACAGGTTTCAGAGGCTGGCAAAAGGTTTGATAAATGTGCAGTTTTGCAGCCACTTTGGATATCAGCGGGTTCGATTCATTCATGAATGATTCCTCAAATCATATCTGTTGTTGAGGAGAGGTGTGCTGCTACTTTATTTAGCGATCAGATCCACATTGATGTATCTGTACCTGCGTGCTTTTATGAAATGAAAAGCCATCCGATTTAAATCGAAAAAGAATAGCTGACTAGATATGAAGTGCTGTAATAGCTAACTTCAAAACTGTATCAGCAAACAGGTTTGTGTGCAGCTCTTTTCTTGCTCCAGAAAGAGCCATAAAATAGCTCAAACGACTTGCCGTCTGAAGTCACTCAAAAAGGCAGAGTTTAAAGAGATCATGAAACGCAGAATCAAAATATTCTTGATATTTACACATGAGACAAAATAAAATCGTTGTCTCAGATGTCTCAGAATGTCTTAGAACTCTCAAATATGAATTATTCTTTTCTGTCCTTCTGAAACGCCCAGATTTTAAATCAGGACAAACCTTGAAAAACATAATATAAAGGTCACATGATAACACTATAGAATAGGGAACACTTATTCTCTGTTATCTATGAGTTCTCCCTCAATACATTGCTTATTAAAAGTTAGTAAGGTAATTGTTAAGTTTTAGTAGAATTAGGGATGTAGAATAAGGTGTGCTTAGTTAATACTAATAAATGGCTAATATTCTAATATGCATGATAATAAGCAACTAAGGTCACCAGTTATACTTTATTTTAATGTCTAATTCTCAGTATTACTATCAATTGATCTGCTTGTTAATAGTAAGTTCAGCTGGACCCTGTCCTCCAACAAAAACGACTCTATAGGTCGTTTATGAAAGTATCTTATTACGACCTATATTTACATTTTAAAGGTAAGCGCCCTCTAGTGGGTGTAAAAATAATGAAATCTTTTATATTGCTTCTGTCATCATTAAGTGATTTATGACTGTGATTACCAATCAAAATGCACGGTTTTTTTTTCAATGTAGTAGAGATTTTGCACCAATCTCATACACGCTGTTTTTAATATATTTTACTAGGTTTAATTTGTATGAATGACCACACTAACCCACCCTTAAAACTACCAATTACAAGAATAGTGCAAAATCAGCACAAAATCAGGTTTTGTGAGCACATGTCTTCTCTGGGTTCAAACCCATGATCTCGTCTCATCATATAACGCATCTCTTTACAAACTGAGCTACATTAACCCTGTGTCACTCATTGCCACTCATTAAAACTAATGTGTTGCCAATATAAAAATTTGGAACTGCATTTCATGATCACGAGCTGTGATGGGTGTATTAGTATCTGCATATCTCTATATTGTAAATTTTACTTTACTGTGAGAAAGCGAAGCAGCACAAACCTATCAATGACTTGACTTTAGTTATCAGTGTGTTAGTTATAATAACTGACTAACACACTTTCATACAGTATAATGATAGGTTGATGACTAATAAACAAAGTAAAGTTCCAACCCATTCTCACTCTAAAACATTGGTGGGGAAATTTTCCAGTGTATTCAGAGAGCAGACAGCACGATCGAGAGGTTATGCATACGGTTTGAGATAAAAATAAAATCGAGCTAAAATCCTGCAACATTGCATTAAAGCACCTTTAATGGAAAGTAATGCACTTTGTTACTTTTGTGTCCCTTTTTCTCATCTGGGCTGGGCTTGCTTATGTATTTTTTAATAACAGCTCTATTTTTGGCTACAGCGCAGGACATGATTTTGTCCACCGGGAAATGATTGTTGGATTGGATCAGTGTTGTTTTGTGTTATGATCTCATGTGAGTGACAGGCTGCTGAAGCCCTCACATCATCAGAGAGGGAAAGTGAATCTTGATAACAAATGCACATGAATTAATATAAATAATTTAACTGATTGATTTAAAACTTGAATTTATATTGAAATATTTATATAAATATTGAATTTTCAATATTTTAAAATCTATGAAATCAAATGAAAATATAACAAATAAATTGCAACACAGCACTGCTTTCTTGTCAAATAAAATAATGCATAATTAAACTCTATGAATTAAAATGGATGAAAAATATATTGTTTGTATAAAATCCCTTAAAATAATATTAATATTAATTAGCTCACTATGATATTAATGAGTTTAATGCTCAGCCCATAGCCTCCTCTCTGATAGCATTGGAAAAACTCTTTTTATATTAAGTTTTCACATTTTTTACTTGACAGTTTCCTAGTTTGTGTATCTGCAAGGACTAAAGTAGAGGCCAGATTTGTAATTCCCACATTCTGCCATGTTCGTGATGACTCCAGTGCTTGTCTTCATTATTTTACATGTGAGCTTTGGCAGCTTAGAAGAGCGTTTAGCGGAAGGAAATGCACTTTCTCACACGTTTTGCATTTGCACACGAACAAGTGCTGCTGCAGCATTCTGATGACGGCGGAGCGGCTCCCGGCTGTTAGCTGCTCAGCATGTGGGCCTCTTTTATCTCAGCCTCCGACTTGGTCTGCATGAAGGAAATAATTCATTACCGTGGATGCATTGATTTATTCCTTCTGCAGGCCTCAGCTAGAGTCTGACTTCAAACAAGTGCTTGAGGCGATGGACTGTTCAGCTCTTCCTAGTGCTGCCACCTTCACACACACACAGACACACACTGGCAGCAGAAAGACGCTGTAATCTGCTGAAAGGCTTCTTGTCACGGAGGCAGAAAATGCTCATGATACAGCAGTTCAGGCTCTGATGCCGGCTTTGTTTACAAATACTATTCTTAGTTGTAAATGTTCCAATTACTTTCATCTGAAGCGCTGTATATTAAGTATAAAGTAACAATTAAATCATTTGCAAACTAATAGTTTATAGTTTAAAATTTGTAGTATCTACATCATTAGTGTACATTAAAGGGTTATGCACTAATAACAAGTTATTTGTTTGCTCACATGGTTTTCACAAGCTTCTTAGGACTCATATCACAAAATATCATCTAAAATGCACTTAAAAAAAAAACATTTCACCATGCTTTCAATTACTTGAGTGCAAAAGCGAATCACAAAGTATAATTTTCACAACACAAAAAGAGTTTAATTTATAATATGTGAACGGCAATAATAACTGCCTTTACTACAGTATGAAGCTTTTCATTTGTTCTAGTTAAGTTTGAAATTACATAAATTCTGTAAGTAAGGAAATGTAAGTGTACTGTATTCTACTACTGTGATGATATAACATCTAAACATTAATTCAGCAACATGACTGATTTGAAGCGTGCAGTACTATCTAAGTATTAGATCAATCAAATAAGTGTAAGAATCACCAGTGTGTGGCTGACTAAACGATAGCAATACTTTCTTTCTTTCTTTTGAGAACTTCTGCTCTAATTAGTTAGTGTGCTGTATAACTTAAGTGTGATGTTACTATGACCAGCATCTGTGCATCATAGTTTATGGTCATTGTCAGTCTAAAAGCATCAGATGTTTGTAGATGTTGCTGTGGCAACTGTGTGATGCTGATGTCACACATGCACAGGTTGAAGATGACTTTAGGCAGAATTGATCATTGAATCCTTGCATGGAAACGGATAAAATAAATCAGCAATCAGTCCAGCTTGATTGCACGCGAAGAGAAAATCGTGAAGCACTTTGG
>JAUCMT010000051.1:14041642-14057935 GCA_032357475.1 Enteromius thamalakanensis
GTCCTCTGCACATTTGACTTTGTTGCAGCCTAGAAACTACTGGTTTTGTCTGACCAGGGAAGAACGGTGGAGTTTTGGTTCCTTAAAAACACTGTTTTTGTGTTTAATACTATAAAGTTTCTTTGACACGATCTGTATTGTAAAAAGTGCTGTATAAATAATGATGACATGACTTGCTGCAGTTTAATTTCTCAACCCCTCTATTTCTATGCAGTTAATAAACCGAAAAGAGTATAATTAAAACTTTTTTAGACTTTTAGGCCCTTGACACATACTAAGTTGTTGAAAAATTGTACATTTAAAGAATAAAAAAAAAAAAAAGTAAAATTGTCTGATCTATGTGTTAATGTTAATAGTATAAAAAGAATAATACATTTGCATACTGTTTTTGGCAATGTGAAGTTACTCAATATGCATCCTGCTATATTGCTATGTTGTAAAACAGTATTTATTAAGCAATCTGTAAAAATTGTGTACTGGACTGTAAGAATGTAATATTTCAGTGTTAAGTAATAAATGTGGTGGAACAGTATCATAGTCTTTTTGATAATTTAAAAATGAAAATGAAAGGGCCAATTTTGTACCCTTTTTGAATGGTCCCTTTTTGTACTGTTAAATAAAGGTACAAAATTGTCACCACGGGTACAAGACTGGTCTCTTAAGGTACAAATCACAAGGGTACAAATATGTACCCTATACCAAGGGTACAAAAGTGACAAGCCATTGTACCCCTAAAGGTACAATTATGTACCTTATTTTCTGAGAGTGTACGCAGAGAAAAGCAGAGAAGCAAATTGCAGCAAAAGCCAACTGAAAAAAGCCAAAACCTGGCTATCTTGAAGGGCTGCGGTGCGAAATGATTTACATAAGCCTTCTCTTTCATCTGGCAAAGCAAAGGAAAAGTTTGCATGTGTACCATTTTAGTGTGCAAATGTACATCACTCACTTTTCTTTCTCCTGTCTCCCCCTTACTCAGAAACAATTGTTTCCCACGAAATGGATGCAATTTACTTGTATGGCGCACTAACTGAGGCAAAAAGGGAAGTCACGTTTAGACTCAGGGGACTCATTTCTATGAAATTGCCGGTAGCTCTTGTGGCCTTGCTCACTTAGATTAAACGAGGAGACCACAGCCATTTGTCAATGTTCTGTGGTATGGCTGGGGTGCGGCACCTGAGCCAGTCTGCTGAACCGCCTCATTAGAACCAGGTCTGGTGTCAGAGACACTGCATGCATAAATGCGAGCAAGCACTCAGAAACAAATCTTCAGCAACATAGCCGAATTACTATCAGATTCACAGTCTAGGGGTCTGCTGACAAGGCCAGCTTACCCACAGAAAACCTGTGAAACTGTGATTTTTAGAATCCGTAACGTATTAATTATAGTCAGTGTTTATATAACAGTATGTCCCTTAACATTTAACACTTAACACTTGCTATCGTGATGATATTCGGGAAAACAATGTTCTTTCTCATGTGATGTTGATAAATATAAAACACAAAGGTGCACTGTGTACATTTTAGCCGTATCTAGCAGTGAGATTGTAAAATGCAACCAACGGTCTGTTCCCTCGCTCATCCCTCTCTTTAGAGAAGCTATGATGGCCGATACAGAATTCGTACTCGAGACAGCAGAGGTAGCAGCAATGAGCTTCCTTACAAAGGTAAATTAAGGAATACCTTAATTATTCAATGAATCTATATGTTATTGCAAATCGTATTGTTACTAGTTCAATGTGTCAGTGTTGTATACTCATGAAGAACACATGGCTACTGTACTGTACATACTACTGTACATGGCTACATGATGCCGACTTTTACGTAAGAGCACCCTCGGTGGATGCAGATATAAATAGCTAATTCTAAGTGAATAAAACAGGGTTCATTGTGTAATAGTTACTGCATTTCTATCAATAGATCCTCCTAAATATTGCACACTGCACCTTTAAAGGAACTAGATAGCTTGTTATATTATGCGGAATGTCATTAGCTTGGTTAATCAATATTAAAATACCTTAATATACTACAATGTTTGGCATGGTTTGAATATACCTTGAGTAAATGAAAAAAACATGTACAGTAGTTTTTATGTGCTTATGGTATGCTTAAACCACCCCCATGATATTTAATAACCTCACCTGTAGGCATGGTACCAGTGAATTGCAAAGCTGGTGGCAACATATTCGCATCGCTATGATCAGATGCTTTCTTAAGTGCTGTTTTTGAACCGCTGTCATTGACAAGAAAATGTGCAACACATATTTACAAATTCATCTCAATGTCTATCTCAGCAGAGCAGGCACTGTTTAGATGTTCATTAACAGTACATGGCGGCAAATAAAGTATTTCTGACATTAGTTTACTTCTAAGCAAAATGAAAGAAACTTTGCTATGAGTATAACAGAGAACTGAGTCATGTTCAGCCTCTAGTACATTACGTGTTCATGAGTGCAAGCACGGGGAAAAAAGTTGCTACAGTACCTGCAGTTTACTTAACGGCCACTGGTGTGCAACTCCAATTGCAGAGGATCCAATATAACTCTTCCTGCATTTAAAACCTAACAGCTACCAACCATGCATATTTCTTCAGCAGGAACACTATATACAGTACTCGTACAGTATCTCAGTATACTCAGTCACTTGTGCACACAGTTACTTCAAACATTTACTTCAGAATCTTGATCCCTTAAATCAGTTTTGTGAAGAGCTGTCGCATATGTAGGTGTATTTGTGTGTGAGGATGCCCCTGAGGGATGCACGAGTGATGGAGCCTAAACACATTTGCCCGCAGGCTGACAGAAATGCAGTAAATGGAGTATGCATGTGAGCGATGCACATTAAACAATTCCTGACTTTCTGGGTCAGCACAGGTAACGATTATGTCAATGGGAAAGGCAATTCCTGAACAACAGATTGTAATTCTGACATTGATTTTTATATGTATTGACATGTGCAAACTGTCTAACTGTCTAACTAACCGCCCTGGGCTCCCAAAGCAATACTCTGGGACACAACGATACCAAGAAACGTCTCATGTTTTAAGGCACGCTTTCTTGTTTGTGTGCACAACCTGAACGTGCTAACCCAAAGACATTTTATACTTTACAGTTTGCAGTAGACTATATGCTAAGTGATTCATTTTCTACATGGCCACTGTTCATGGTGTTGTCACCAGAGTGTATGTTGGACATGCATACGAATGTGTAGCTTGTCGTTGATAGATGAAGGCTTTTAAAGACTCGAAATAAATGCTGGATCTGGGTAAAAGCTTTGTCTCTCTCCTTGCCTAATCCCTTTGTCTTCGCTAAACAAGAACATTGTCTATGCTGCTTCCAGTGCAGAAACCTCTGTATTTTTTCCAGACAGCAAAGAAGTTCTTATTTACTCTTTGACAAAGTAATAGTTCAGAGAACCAACCAACCAACAAACAAATAAATAAATGTCATTCAATTGCCATCACATAATTTCAAATATCTATGACTGACTGTCTTTTATGAAACACAAAATAGAGGGTTTTGAAAAATTCTCCAAGCTGCTCTTTTCCATGTCATAAAATCAGTGGCTAGTGGTTTCAATCTTCTATAATTCACTGAAAGCTCCCCCTCTGCCTTACCTCGCAAGTATCATTCACACACACACACACACACACAGTTCCCATGTTTTATGGGGACATTCTGTGGGCATATGTTAAAATGGACTTTCCCTGTGGGGATATTTGCTCCCTATTACATGATAAACACACAAACAGACACATCTTACCTCTCAGCCTCAAGAATACAGTACACCGTTGTAATCAGCATGTTTGCATTTATGCCACCTCTGAGTAGCATTAAACAGTCTGTGCCACTTCTGTACCACCTTTACGGTATAAATTTGATTTTAGAGTCAGTGAATGTAGATTTTTGTATTGCTAATATTGTTATTTTTTATTATTGTCATTATTCTTTATAATGTAGAACAGATAGGGCGGTCTTCAAGAAGTGTGGAATTGCATGAGACACTGGTGAGTGAATTATGTCAAAATGTAAAATTTTGGATGAGCCTTCAGGAAGCAGGGACAAAAGAACTCAATATAACTATGCAAATCCACAGCTGTCTCTGTTAGAATTTAATGGTTAACTGTGCCAAATTCCCTTTGGCTCTCCTAACAGCAAAAATCAGCCACTGTCCCTGAGTGGCCAACGCGCTCTTAGAGCTATAGTCTATTTTTCTTATGCTTTCCATCCCTGGCTTTCCATTTTCCTTTTGTCCATCCATCCACACCACTATTGCCAAAGCTTGCTGGTTTATGGACAAGGGCCTTATTGCCTCCATGGCCTGCTGTGAAACCCTCAGGCTCAGGCGTAAATTTGATGAACATTCCTGGCCCTGCATGCCAGCTTTTTAATGATTTCTGGAAGGGGGGTCTTCACCCTGCAAGCCATTTCCTGTGACCCACTGAAACCCAATTCATTTAACTTGACTGGTTAAACACACACACACACACACACTCTTCTTGGTGTGCATGAATCTTATTAGCAGGATTACTGTAATTGGACGAGCCACTGTGATGTGATTGTTCGTCTGGCAGGTGGACACAATGTGTCACTATGTCCAAATGCTGCAGCTTGGCAAGTGGAAGTGGTGATTGTACAGTTTCACCACTCAACACACAGGCAGATATAAGAGTGTGACAGACAGAGAGAGAGAGCGTAAATATGTAAAGCCCTGAGGCTAGAGGAAGAGAGATCACACCGTTACCAGTTCTTCACCACCCACACTGCAGACGGTAAGTCAGTTGTCTAAAGGAATCTCCACTGCACTGCTACATACATTATCCCATCTTACTTTTTCACATACTGTCATAAACAACAACATATAACATATCCCAGATACAACACATCCCAGGTAGTGTCATCATTATGTCACACTATGTAGCAAATTATACATCATGATACTAGATTTTGACATTTCTGAGGCAAATGTGAGTAGTCAATGTGGGTGGCAGGGCATTACTATGCAGTTATGGGTCTTTGTTAGAGAATTATTTTACTGGTAAGCATTCTGAGTGGGTTTTGGGGTGTTGGGTCAATGAAATTATGTCTGGGTCTATTCATGTATTCAAAAATAGTAAAATACAATTGTTGAATACAATATACAGTATATGAATTAAATTTTAGATGTCTTCATTTAAAATCTTTTAAATGCAGCAAAAAAGGCTCCCTTTGTACCTGGTATTAGCATGTACTGTATATCCATAACATAGCAGTGGTTCTCGGCTGGTCTGGCCATGGGACGCACATATCCTATGAACTTTTAACCCTAACCCTGAGCCACAATACATTAGCTAAATTAACTTCACAAAATATAAAGCTTTAAAAACAGCAACACACCTAACAAATCATGTTTGTATGCATCACCACAGTTATCCGACATACATCATATAGCAAAAAAATAAGTGGCATTTTGGGGTTATGGAAACAACAATTATTATAGAAAATACACAATACTAGCACAACAAACTGTTAATAATACATGTGGAAAACTGCTCCTGATGAATTATATGAACACATAATAAACTCTATGCACATCCTTCTACATCCCAGCTTAAACATAAAATACCAGTTACATTATTTCAAAAACAAATACACGTCACATAGGTCTTAGCAATTTACAACTTATCTAGATCTGCTTCTTTTTTTTTGTTTGCACCTTACTTATAATAAAATAATATGTCACGCTGCATTTGCATGTGCAATGTGCACAGCGAAGATAGCCTAGTATAACAACTGACATGACAGGGAAGGTGCGATAAATAGTTAGGAAAAAGTTAGAATAATGACATTGACATACAGCCTGACAAAATCTGACCGCTGATACTGAATCATCACCTTTTTCTCTGGCTCTCTTTGACTGCGCCTGACAGTAGTGTCAACAGCATTCACTGAAGTCTTTCAAAATAAAAGTCTTGCATCAGAAACACATATTAAATATTTGTTGTTGTTTCTTTGACCAGAGGAGAAACACTGCATTTTTTAAAGCTGGTTTCCAATGTGTCATTAGTGCAGGCAGACAGAGATCTGATCACAATTCATCATTCAAAATTCATTCCTTTCATTATTTATTTCTTCTTATAAGTGAAGGGAAGGATTACAAGTGAAGGAAAGTAATCTAGTGAAATGATTTGATAAATAATTGGATATTGTTGATGTGTGCATCTAAACCATGATTCTGTGGTCACCTGTGGTAGAAACAGAATCTAGTTTCAGTGGTACTGCGTCGAGTTAAAAAACTGCAGACTTTTCCTTCCGGTGGGATTTAGATGACACGGTTTTCCATTTTATGAGAGCCATCAATCTAAGTCAATCTCCAGCCATTCAAGTCTATTAAATAAGGCGTAAAATAGGCTGGCTCAGTTTTGACCCAGTGTCAAATTGGCACCTGAAATTTACTTCGACTCACCCAAAGGGAAAAGGAAGCAAGCGCTAAAATATTATTCATGTAAAGTTGCCTGCCAGGCGAGACAGAGAACGATAGGTGGGGAAGTCTGTTCAATACAAACCCATGGCATGGTGTTGCATCATGCACTTTGGGGAAGTTTAAACTCAGTCATCGTCTCTGACAGCCCACGGTGATATTACTGCAGCATCATATCTGGAGATTTATGTTTTTATGAAAACCTTCATGTGGCAGAAATTAGTTGTTCCATCTTTATTTCCTCCATGGAGACAATTTGATAAAATACCTCTGCTTCCCCAAAATCTGGAAAAATGTTTTGCTAATAAAAATGTAAAATGCACATTCATTTGAGAATTAATGGATGGACGAGATTTGCATGCACCTCTAAATACTGTTATCTCTGAGGTTCAATGCGTATTTTGATTTAATGAAAGGAGAAGCTTATTAGAGAATATGGTCATGAGATAAATAACTGTGCTGTCATCATAATTCTTAAAGTAATTTAGCTGAGCTACGTTTTTTTTGTTTGTTCTGCTGAATTGTCAGTTTGATGCTTAATGTGACAATGTGGGTTTATTATGGAGATGTAAAAAAATATTGATATTATGCAAAAAATGAAATATTATATAAAGAAATGCATTTTTTTAATTTTACTGTAAAATACTGTTTTAAAAAAGTCATTATATGAATATAACAATTTATACACTTTTAGCTCAATAATTAACCAATCAGATGTTGTCGTAATTGTATGTTTATTAGTTTCATATTTCAGATGTTTCCAAGGGTTGTGTAGAATTTTTTTGAACTGTGAGTGATGTTTCTGCATCAAATTATCTTTTTCAAGTAATAAGAGTGACTGTGGAGCAATATTAAATAGAAAATGATATAGATATAGAAATGCTAAGTAAAACATGCAAATATACATTCACAAAGATGCACACATAAAAAGAAATGATTTTGTGGAGCGTAACAAAAAAGTAATTTAACGAGTAACGAATTACTGCTGACAGAGAGTAATAGCATTACCTATGAAAGGAGTAAATAACAATGAGTAATAAATTACTTTTTTTTCAGTAACGAGCCAAACGATGATTATAGCTAAACAAGTAACATTTATCAGTGTTTAATAACCACATTCAGTCCCCATTAAATTCCTGGCTTGAATCTCATAAATTTGAGTGTGACAAGATGTCGTTATCAGTGCTTTCTTAAAGGTTTGTGTTCTCTCTCTGCTCAGTGATAATACACACATGTGTGAGTTAGTATACCTCCCGTGGGTTCTGCACTTTAATTGCATCTCAGAATATCCCCTCAGCGAATACATTTATCATATTGAGCTATTGTGTAAAAAGGATCTCAGCTTTCCCCAGTACTGCCAGTGCATGATTAGTGGCTAACCCCAAGGCACGTGTCAACTCGCTGTCAAGCATTTGGCATAAGGCTGAGCTGTCGATCAATGCAAAGCCTTCTTAAGCCAAAATTACAATTTTGTAGTAGTTTAGTGAGTTTCAGTGATTCATCTATTGACAATGTACTAAAGAAAAAATACCACCCACAGACAATGAGGTCCTTAGCAGTGAAACTTTCATTTAACAGAGCTACACTTGAGTGTGTACCACCTCAGCAAACAGAGAAAACTCTCAAAACATTGGCTAACAATCTGGCAAGGCTCTCTTAAAATCTACCCAGACTCATGGCATAAACGTACAGTACCTTGGTGCACAAAATAATACCAAGAAGCAAACATCACTGCATTTTCCAAATGAAATTAACACTAGAGGCAGTAAAACTCTAACACATTTTATTCCTTTTGACACATTTACAGAGTATTGATTAATAATGTGTAATTTTCACACAATTACTTGAATAACATGTTATGATAATCGGAACATTGAAACATGTGGAGCCGAATTACACAAAGAGGCCTCAAGACAATAGGAAGTCATAAATCGGCCCATGATACCTTGTTGCCTGCCTCATCCAAGCAGATCCAACAGACATTGTCACAGGACAACTTGCAACATTAACACCAAAGAACACGTATTGAGAATCCCAACTCAGGAAGAGGACTGTCCATATTGCTCAGATAATCAAGATAATGGTCAAAGACACTTTACATGGGTAAAATAATTAAAGATTTTGTTGGATGGATCTCCATCCCCAGACTCAGGACCAGACCTTTAACCTCTGGTCTTCACAAAAACTGCCCTCACATTCACATAACTGCTTTTTCATGCCTATCCAGGCTTAAAATACACTAAACCAGACTTAAATCTCTGATATGCATAACTGCATATTATGTTTAACCCACACCTTAAACTATCATGTGTTAATCACTCATTGTATATGTATTTTGACTAACTATTGAATGGCTTATAGTTTAATATCCGTGTTTAGTATCGTTTTAGTTCAATCTTCATGCTTAAATTGTTTCTTCCCTCCAATTCTTTGTCAAATGCATCATATTTATGTTATAGAAATCATGTCCAAATTATATTCTACAAAAGTGGGAAAATTCAGACCATGTGACAGATAAGATAACATTTGGATTTATGATTTGGGATGAGAAATATCACCACACCCATCTAGTCTTGTTACTTTATTTCTTTACTTTCTTTCCTTTCATGGCAAGTTTTGCCTGCCGTGTCTCCAAGTGTCCGACAACAGACTTCCAGCCAATCAGCAACCTCAGGAAAACCCTTTCTGCAGGGAGGACCACAGAAGGAATCCCGTAGCACAAAGGCAACGCAGGTACAAACCTCCAGATTCAGGCTGAACTGGTGAAACTGATACAAATGTTAACCTCATTGACGAACTCAATGCGAGAGTTAATCTTTTGATTGATGATTGTTCAAGTCGATGCAATAGTACCTATTGCTGTAAAATTGGGATTTCATATTTTCATTCTCTTAAACTGACTCTTTCTTCACTTTCTCTCTTCCTGCAACTCGTACGAATGTGTGAATGTGTTAGTTTAGTTTATGTGTCTTCGGTTTCTCCTATAAAACCATATTTATAATCGAAAAGAGAAGTATTGTGTGTTTTGTGCTTACAAGTGAATGTCTTAAACTGCTGATCTTGTACTGTGCTTATTAAGAAAGTTTAATCTGGATTTTAATGTCCAGCACAGAGTTGATGTTATACGGCTCCTTCTCTATAGAATCTGAAATGATTTTGATTTGATTCTTTGAGCTAAAAACGGTTCGACAGAACAGTCCAAATCTTTTGAAATGACACAGCTGCATTAATAATGCCTTTTTATATTAGTTTTGCATTTGTTAACGCTATCGGGTAGGTTTAGGGTTGGATTTGGTGTAGGGCATATTTCCAACATGATATAGCATTAACTTTTAGCTATAGTCCACGGATATTTCAATTATGCAATGCATACCAATATCAGCTTTACAAATTCGCACTTCTTCATTAAATTAAATAAGCATATTTGGCGTGCTGTCCGGGGAGCGAGCCGGGAGTTCGGCAGACCCCGAGCCCTGCTGCTAGTAAGCCTTGCGAGGGCAAAGCTGTCTCGCAAATGCGTAACTAGATACCAAGAAGAGTGAGATGATGGTATTTATGCCGAGACGGATTAATTAAATTAGGAATAATTATTAGGCTAGTGGGCGATAATACTAATGAGCATCAAAGGGTACCGGGTCTGCTGACATTCAGCGTGCTCTTCCCGAAACTCGCTCCAAGCTCTGCCCTCGCTAGGGTAACTAGCAGCAGGGCTCGGAGCGGAGCTCGATCCCGTTCGCCCCCCTTGAAAGTGCGAAGGAAGGGTGGAGAGGGGGAGGAAGGCGGGATCATACGTAACTATATACAGAGAAGAGTGATATGATGGTATTTATGCCATATAAATGAAATTAGGAATAATTAATAGGCTAGTGGGTGATAATACTAATGAACATCAATGGGTACCGGCTCTTCCAATGCTCTTCCCGAAACTATATTAAAACATCCCTTCACGAACTCGCACTTCTTCATTAAATTAAATAAGCAAATTTGGCGTGCTGTCCGGGGAGCAAGCCGGGAGCTCGGCGGACCCCGAGCCCTGCTGCTATTAACCCCAGTGAGGGCGGAGCTCGGATCGAGGCTCGGTCCCATTCGCCCAAAAAGAAGCAGATTAGGACAGCTGCCAAATTTGCCCCCAAAAAGCGCAAGGGAGGATGCTGGCCGAGCAGGAAAGCACACCTTAAAGGGGCAGTCTTGGAGAAAAAGGAGGAGAGTTTAAAAAAGGAGGTATGGGATGGGCTGGTGGAAGAGGGAGTAGAGTGCTAGGGAGATTGGCTGAGGGGAGCCTCAAGTGGAGGCAGGGGATGCTTCAAGTGGAAGCGGGGTTTGAGGGGAGCCTCAGGTGGAGGCAGGGGATGCTTCGAGTGGAAGAGGGGCTGAAACTGGAGCTTCTGATGATAGCGGGGCTGAGGGGCGCCTCAAGTGGAGGCAGGGGATGCTTCAAGTGTAAGCGGGGCAGAGGGGAGCCTCAAGAGGAGGCAGGGGATGCTTCAAGTGGAAGCGGGGCAAAAGAGAGCCTCAAATGGAGGCAGGGGATGCTTCAAGTGGAAACGGGGCAGGGAGGAGCCTCAAGTGGAGGCAGGGGGTGCTTTAAGTGGAAGCAGGGAGGAAAAAGAGAGAGAGAGGGGGGAGAATAGCCAGAGGACCAGGAATAACTGGCTTGGGGAGGATCAGAAAGGCAATCCCTGCGGGCCCAGTTAAGGGTACTAAGATTTGAAGGGCTTTCTGGATGGAAGATGGGTCAGATCTTATATAGCTCCTGAAAGCGTCCGAGGACCATCATCGAGAGTTTGAATTTGGCTTTTTCGGCTGGGAGGAGTAATTATCTGGTTGCAAGCCTGAGAGATGGAGCACAGCTTTGAGGTGCTTTTGGAACCAAAATCTCGAGGCTGGGCGGTTTAGTTCGTCAGTGAAAAGGGGTTCGGCTGGGGAGGCGGCGAGCCGACTTCTGTAGGCGAGGAAGGCACGGTGTGTCTGAAAAGGTTGGATAGGGGACTGCAGGTTGCAGATATATCAGATGGCCTCTTTTCATTTGGTCCGTTTTGCTTTGTTTGAGAAAAAAGGCCATGGTTTCGTGGTTTATGACAGAGAAGTCGGAGATGGTGGGGTGAACAGCAGGGTTAAAAGTGGTGTTGACTGTTAGTTCTGAGACTCTGAGGAACCCGAAAAAGGCCAGGGTGAACATGGCTGTTGGGATTGATATGTATCCTCTGCGAAGGATGGTAAGGCAGCGGGCGAGAATTTCGAGGGTGATGGGTAATCTTTGGTCGGGTCGGGGCGGCTTTTCTTTTTGAATGCCTCTGAGCAGCAGGGAGGTTTGGGCATTAGTTATAGCTGGGGATGGCACTCCGAGGAGCAATTTATGAAAAAAATGCAAGCCGCTCATGTAGCTTCTGATGGAGCCTGTTTGAAGGTTTTTGATGGTATTGAGCTAAGAAATAAATGAGGTGATGACGAGGAGGGAGAAATTGGGGAATGGCAAATTGAAGCTGGTATGGAATGATCTAAAAAATTTCCAGGCGGTGAGGTAGGATTGGAGGGTCCGGGGGGCGACTGCGTTGAGAATGGAGTTATGTGAAGCTTCAAAGAGCGGCCTTAGGGGGTGATTCAAGGGAATATTAGATGAGAATAATGAGGAACTGGGGTTGGCTGGGGATGGGCATCAGGGGACAGCATCCGTAATTTCAGCCAACATTTGTGCTCTGATGGCTGGAGGCACTGAAGCGGGTTCAGATACCAGGGCATTGGCGGGAATTGGCAGAAGGGGGGCGGTAGAGAGAGTGTAGGGGGAATGGGAGGAGAACAAGGAAGAAGGAAGGAGGGAAGGGGCGAGGTTAGATGTGGCTGTAGCGGTAGGTTTAGCAGAGGTTGTAGAAAAGTTGAAGGAAGACTGAGGAGGGAGGAAAGCAGAGGGGGCCAAAAGAGGAGCAAGGGAGTGCAATTGTCCATGTCCAGGGTGCGCGGAGCCTGAGGGGAGAGGATAAATAAAGTTAATGTTGGCAGGAAGAAGTTGGCTCATGGCGACGGGAAGACCCAATGGAGCAGCGGGCCAGGGGGAAGAGAAGAGGCCTTGCAGACTTGCAGAAACCACTGGAGCCGTGCAGACGGGTGCTGGAGTTTTGCTGAGGCTGGGCTGGCTGAAGGCAGGCTGGCTCAGTCTTTTGACCTTTTGCTTGACTGGTGGGGTGCTTGGAGGGGCGGCGTTAGTCTGGCTTGCGTGCAAGAGTCTGCACAGCTCCGGTTTGCTGGCCTTTCGGGAGTAGCCGACTCCGGCCGTTGTTCCGATCATCTGCTTCCCGACAAAGGAGCGAGTGGATGCATAGGAGGACCGAGATCACTGGCATCTGGGTGTTGCTAGTGGAGTGAGCCTCGAGTTGGAGCTGCTGGCTCCCGGGGGAGCTCAGGCGGGGCAAAGGTTTGGCTGGCCGCAATGGGCTGCGAAGAGTCGAAAGAGTAGCTGGAAGGCATCTTGCTGGCAGAGCGGATCATGCATAACTAGATAACGAGAATAGTGAGACGATGGTATTTATGCCAAAGCGGATAAATCAAAGGGTACCGGCTGTGCTGACACTCAGCGTGCTCTTCCCGAAACTATGTTAAAACATCCCATCATGTGTGTTTGTCAGCATAAACGCAATAAGATGTGAAAGACAACTGTTTATTGCTTACAGTATCTGATGTGCTGTGCTTCGGATGTGTAAACTCCCCCAAAAAAAAGAAGACATAAGTATAAACTGAAATGGTTAAAAAACTAGACAACATACATTTTTGCTTCTGTTTTGATTTAAAATGGGCACGCATAGTGTGATAAATGATCTGTGAAGTATTTTGAGACACATTCTAGTGACACCTGAGACCTTATCTTCTAAAATGCAGCATACATATATCCTCTTTAATGTTTTCTCTAAACTGCACATAACCAAGAAAAAAAAAAAAAAAAAAAAATATATATATATATATATATATAAAGAATGAAAAAAATGAAAATTTTGAATATTCAGGGGCTATCTAAAAATAACCTAAACCTAACTAAATTGTAACTTAACACTGGCTAAAAAGTTCTTATTTTAAGACATATTTGTTTTTATGCTAGCCATAAATCAAACAATAATTCAACTTGTCCTTCGCCAATGGCTGGTGGTGATTGTAAAAGACAATGTTCTGCTGCTGAGAGGTGTTGTTTGTGGTCAGCACGGATTTATGCCTTAAGGTGTACTGCAAGGGCAAAGGCCAGGAAATAGAAAAACAGGCCATAACCACGTCTTGGGTGACCTCTGGTCAGTGTGGTTCCACTACTAGTTGGCTAACTTGCGTCGACAAGCTACCAAGACATTCTGAAAAATGTGCCCTTTTGCTATTTCTCAAACTGGCCATTGAGGAAAAACTGAGTAAATAAAGTACTATAAATAGCAAAAAATCCTGTTTTTGCATTTTAACATACATAGAATTGTTATCTTATTGAATATAGCACATTGCTAAACATAAAAAAATAAATAAAAAATGCTGTTATTTTCAGTGTGAATAGTTATCTATTGGAAAGGTTTGTTAACTGTAATGAAATTTAAGCAAGCATTTGACCACTATTTTACCAAATTTGTTATAATTATTATTAATATATTTTAATAGCCAAGAAGATAGTTACATTAAGAACATATTATTGTAAATAATAAGATTAAAGGAATACACCAAAGTGCCATTGTGTCATTTTTAAAAAGTGACTTTTTTTATTTGTACTTGCAAAAAAAAGTTTTTATTTGTATTCACAAAATGTTATCACTGTATTTTATTTGTATTTACAAATCTGTATTTACTGTTACATTTTAAATACATTTAACAAGACATCACAATGTGCATACAATGTTTACATCTCTGTATGCTTTGCAAACAAATGATTATGTATATGGCAAATTGGGTTCTTCTGAAAAAGTTTCAATCAAAGGTTCAGAAAGAAAGATGATAAGATCAATAAACACTACCCTGTGCTATATAACATCTGGGAAATCAAACAGTTTCACAGTCTTACAGCTTTTTCTTGATCAATAGAAACAATCCCCACTTTAAGACCAAACAGCTTAGAGATTTCTAAGTCAATATTATCAGAAATCAACCATAGGTCTTGTCAGCATGAACAACTTTTTTCATAACTTTACTAAGTGTACTTGCCAATACATTTGAGAGGAACTTTAAATCAGTGCAAAGTGGGGCACAGGTCTCCAGTTTTTATGAGTTGCAGATCAAAACCACTGAGGGTAATTTTGCAGATAATTTTTTTTTATAGTGGTGCCACCAAATACACATCAAAAAAAGGGGGTGGGGTGAGCAGTGGCTCATTATCATTTAAAGAGACGTGCATGGAAACAGGTCACTCCGAAGAGAGCTGATTTTGCACAACCATTGAGGAATTTAAACAAAGTATTCAGAAGATATTTTACAGTTCAATTACAGGCCCACCAAATTAATTAATCAATCCATCTTGAGACTTGGAATGACAGAACTGTGAATAGCTTTCTTTTTTTCTCTATTTTTAGGCACAATAGAGAGAGAGAGATCAGAAAAACCGACAAGAAAAAAAAAACTTAAACTGATTAAAATGCAAAAACAAATTATCTGGACAATAATATGTCTTCACTATGAGTCATGGCATACTGATTTTGATTACCATGGAAAGCTCTCTCTCAAAAAAAAAAAAAAAATTACAGTCCCCAAAACATCAAGTACTACTGCCAAGTAAACCAAAGCCTGTACTCCAAAGGGGAGCATATACAGTAATGGACACAAGTTGTTCATATATTGCTCCGATTTTCAACAGGCAGCGTTTAATGACAGAGGAGAGAAATTTTGGTAAAAGGTATTCCCACTCCAGACTTTAATGACAAAATTTAATGACAAAAAAAACTTCACCATCCCATTCTCTCTTACAGTTGACTTTATCAGCAGTACTCTGTGTAAGGGAGCACAGTCTGCAAAATAAATCCCTTTTTCCTTTGTCTCTACATCCATTTAAATTCAGGCTGCCTACTCTTAATTTACTCTTAAAGCAAAAGCAGAAGAGAATCAAAAGAAAAACGAAATAAAAAAATAAAACAAAATGTGAAAAAGTACTAAACATATTCGCTATCTTTCCCAGCTTTCAAAGCAAGTTTTTTTTCAATGATAAAACTCCTGATCAATGAAAACTTTCTCTGCATTTTTAGAACTTCAGAACTGAAAGTTCTTGACTGAATCCATTAAGGGTTGTTACACACTCTCTCAGTTTTCCACTCCACTCTTCACTCCTGACTTCTTTGGTGCTCTTGGATATTCTTAAAACTCAACATGAAGTGGCCATTTTTTTCAGGGACCAGGACTGTGAGGAACACAAAGAACATCTCTGTTAAGTACTGTAAGTACTTGTTCCCTGATGGAGAACTTTTTGTTATTGTTTGACGAAACGAGGGGGAAGCGAGACCCCTGAGAAAGGCCGTTGCGGAGACCACACTCTGCCCGCAGGGAGGTAATGTGTGGAAAAAACAATATGGACTAGCCCAGGTCTGGGGTAGTACACATACCAATTAGACCTCTGGGTCTGGTTCCGCCCACTAGGGGAAAGCACTAGACAGCAGAGACAGGCCGAGGGAAGACACAAGTTTACAGACAGGGAAACTTTATTGTGGAGTCAACATCACATGAGATTGCCCACAGGGAATCAGGCATGTGGCCACCTAGCTCAGTACAGGGGCTGACCAACAGTGTCTGTACGAGAAGGCTCACTGGAGGGAAGGTGTACTTGCGTAGGCCTTGCGGCCAGCTGTGTGCCAGTGCATCTGTGCCGAGGGTCCCCTCGGTGTGGGAATAAAACCACTG
>JAUCMT010000051.1:14064668-14084521 GCA_032357475.1 Enteromius thamalakanensis
GATGCCTTTTCAAATCATCACGACTTGCCTAAAATAAAATCAGTGTAGCCTACATACTAATTTAATTCATGCATATAAAATTTTTTTAACATTTTAAACCTCGCTATAATAATAAAAGAGTGCAGATAAAAATATTAACAATAAAATATACACACACAGGTACAATCATGTAGTCTAGCGGTAGAATAAATGATTATTGTTTTGAGGCTGTGGGTTCTAATCCACCCACGTAATGGTCTCTTTTTCTAATTAAAAACAAAGCGCTGTTCATTTCGGTCTACACCGATAGGAGCACCTCCAATTCACATTCTGTGAAGTCTATCTTCTTGCTTGCTTGCTTTTGCCAATGCTTTTTCATATTTTTTTTATTTATTTTTTCCCCGAAGTAGAGTCATTATCATATTTATATGGAGGAGGCAGGGAGGGGTTTAGCGCTCGTGCATGTGCGCTCAATTTCACGTTAATTCAGATTTACAAAGAGAATATGTAAGTATATAAGTTTCCGCGTACGCAGTGCTTCATGCATCTGAATTGTTTGGTGCGTACGAACATTTCCAGCTTTGTCCGTACACAATGTTTTAGTATTAATTCTACGCAAGTCTTTGTCCCTGATGTATAAAATTCACACTTTTTAATGATCTTGTAAAGTTCCATGTAATTCATAAAACCTTAAAATTTATTTTCTGTAGATAATGTTTTTTGCCATTTAAACCTTTTAAATTTGACTACTTTCTCAATCAGATGAATCCCTCTGAATCAAAACCGTGCTCTGGAGCATGTAGTATATTTTTTTTATATGTGTGGAGAAGAGTGAATATTACCCACATATGTGACTCTGGAGCACAAAGCGGTCTTAAATAGCAGAAATATATTGTTAGCAATAGCCAACAACACATTGTATGGCTAAAAATAATTGATTTTCCTTTTACGCCAAAAGTCATTATGATATAAAGTAAAGATCATGGTCCATGAAGATATTTTGTAAATTTAGTACCGTAAATGTCAAATATTAATTTTTGTATTACTTATATGCATTGCTAAATTTGATCTAGACAACTTTTTAAAGGTTTTTTTTTTTTTTTTTTTTTTCCTCCAGATTCCAGAATCTTAAACATTTCAAGTATTGTCTCGTACAAATATAACCGCTTATTTATTCAGATTTCAGATGATATATAAACGTCTGTTTCAAACAAATTACCCGTATGACTGGTTTTGTGGTCCAGCGTCACACAGTGGCTAAAAAAGCCTCAGTGTTTGTATTTTTTTTTTATTTTTTTTTTTATGATGCATCTTCAAAGCAAACACGCTGGCTCCTGTGTCTTTCTCACAAGGACTTCCTGTGTTTCTAAACGCAGTGACTTCAGTTTGTTCAGAATAGATGTAATGCACATGTATGTGAATCAGATCTAAACAGAACTTAACACACCCACTGCTGTTTTCTCCAAGGTCCTGTTCATTGATAACTGGCGTGTTCTTCACGGCCGAGAGTCGTTCACCGGTCTGCGGCAGCTGTGTGGATGTTATCTGACGCGAGACGATGTGCTGAACACCGCTCGCTCTCTGGGTCTCCAGGCCTGAGCGACTACTGCGAAACGACCCAACCATCATTTACCAAAAACACCTTGTTATCTTAAGCGGAGGGTCACGACAGTATCACCTATCAACTCAGCTCTTTGTTTGAATGATTTTATGTTCTTAATGAGGATGTATCTTTTGATCCATAATGATTTCTTTCCACAAAAAACAGATACAGTTTAATTAAAATCATAGATTTTTTTTTTTAGAAATGGTCAGGACAAGCACTAGCTCCAGAGAGTATGAAGTGAAAAGGCACTTATTTCAAAAAGGTTTATTCCACTTTTTATAATGAAAAGTGGAAATGATTCAGACAGAAAATATAATGTTCAAAGTATAATGCCTCAACAGTGATGTGGGAATGCATGGTTAAGATGATGGCAGATCTCAGTTTAAATACTGCATTAATCTTTGAAAGCGCTTTTTTTCATTTTTTTTAAAATCCGTAGCATTTTAACATCCTGTATCCTATATAAAATGATCTCAAATGAATGTACGCACAAAAATACCAATGTTACCTCTAAAAAATAAATTCATCTCCTTGCATTTTTTTTGTCTTGCTGACTTTAGTCTTTTCTTTTTTTTTTTTTGATTAGATCCTTTTTTAGGCGAAGAACTTGCTGTTTGTGAGCACTACACACTTCACATTTTACAATTTAAAAGTGTTTAGTTATTGATTCTTATTTATATTTTATTTCCCCCATTCCAGAACATCTCTTCTAGCTTGTGTACCTCTCTAGTTTACTCAGAATGAAATACAATAAAACTTTATTTTGAAGTTTGTCATTTATAAGCTCTTTTGGATAGTCTTTAAATGTAGACAGTGCTGGGTATTACATGTAATCTGGATTATGTAAACAGATTCTACAGATTACATGCCATTAGTATATTACATTTTAATATACTTATCCGATTAAAGTTATTCATTACATGACTAAATATTACTCGCACAACACAGGTCTTTGTCTTCGGAAGGCTTTAATCTTTCAAACATTAAAATGCACAAATTCAATTATATTTTTATCAATTAAAGGAGTGATTTATTTTGATCATCTGAACCGCTCTCACCCTTTAATTGCTACATGAGGTAAACTTGAGATTTTAAAGTAATAATTAATGCATGCATGTGTTTGTGTCTCTTCTACGATTCAATTAATGTAGTTAATTAGTTTTTATTTGCCACACACGAAATCTTGACATACTGTTTAATACACTTCAAGTTGTTGATAACAAAGAATGCACTAGGCTATATTTTCTTTCTTATAGTAATGGTGCATTGGTTTTGTGACGCATCTTTTGAAGTCAAGATTTTCTAGTCCGGGGCCTCTACAGTTCTCGTTGATGACGTGCTCTGATATCGCGATGCTTCGTATCCCGAGACGTGAGCTGTGAAGAGAAGTGCGCACGCGCGCGCAGTCACACGTGCTGCCGTCCTCTGAAGCGCGCGGCAGTGAAGATGGCGGACGCAGAAAGTAAGATCGTGTGTTACACCTTTGCGTTATTTTTTGCTGCGCTTTCTGTAATCTTGCTTAGAATTCAGATCAAAATATTTTCCTTTGCGTTGTTATTCACAAGTGTGATGACGCTTAAGAATCATAAAAGTCAATCTATCAGAACTTAGACCACGCGAATGGAAACGTTGAAGGGTGTATTTTATTTGTATGTTCATGTGTCTAATTTAATTAATATAGTTTACTGATATTACTGTTGTTATATTTTATACTAGATAACCTTCATAAATAACAATGCAGTAAGGGCTCTGAATTTAACGTTTGCTTTAAATTATACATTTGTTAAAAGCTAAAATCACTTTTCCAGTTATCATTTTTTTTTTTTTGGTAGCTTCTCGTAGGTGTATGGTAGCGGCATGTGATCTGTAGTGAAAAGGTTTAGTGTCATTAAATTTAATAATGCAACGTTAAACTCTTGATCGGTCAAACACGTGTTGGCCGCACGCGCCACGTGGTGCAGCAGCTAACCTTAACTTAACAGCTACTTACTATAACCAAAGCATTGTGTGCAGTTAAACTCTTCCTATATGTATATTGCATGAAACAAGGATTTATAACTGATTAATTTTGTCCTCAGTTGGATCAGCTAAGAAGGAGAAGAAAAGGAAGTCAAAGACATTCTCAGAAGGAGAAATTGGGGTAACTTAATGCTGTTTTTTTATTTATTATTATTGGTGATTTTTATATCTATCCGATTTGCTATTGGAGTTAATTGTAGGGTTTTTGCAGATTTTAAAAGAACACCACTCCTTCCAGAATACAGATTTCCTTATAACGTTACAGTTTTTCTCCCCATGTCAGCTAAGATATTCATGCCATGACGTTAAATCTTGCAAAAATATTTTCCTGTTTGTCTTGATTTGAATGCAAATATAATATGTTGCATTGGTGCTCAGAATAAATATGCACTGTTAGCACTTTTATTTTGGATGTGATTTAATCTCAATTGTTTTACACCAGTAATTGTGATTTAATTAATGGTGTTGACTCTTAGTTTGAAGCCACATGATGTGACGTAGATTGCATTAGCACTCTGTGCAAAGATGACCTGCTATCTATCACCCGTGACTGATGGTTTCTCTAAAAATCTAGATGTTGGGTTATTTTCAGAATCGTCTTTCTAACACGTCATTTAAACTCTTGCCCTCAGGACATTCAAGAAAGCGGGGACTTCCTCATCAAACCTGAGTCTAAGGTCCCAAGCTTGGACACATCTCAGTGGCCGTTACTGCTGAAGGTCAGTGTCCGTTTACCCACAGTTCCTCTCACCGCGCGCACATGTGGCGTGATGAACGTGTTTATCCATTCGCTGAGCGCCGCTGGTTCTGTCTCTCAGCAGCCTTGAGGTCCGTTCTGGGCCCCAGGGTTACAGCGGTCCGGTTCTGTTCGGCTGCTCCAATGTTCTATTGGGTCGACCGCGGCGGGATCGGACACGCTGGTGCGAGGGCCAGGCCGGCTCTGACAAAGACGAATAGACATGTCTGATCACACGTGCACTCTTGGCTTTTCGTGTAGTTGTTTCTTTGTGTTTTTGTTAACTCTAAACCTGCTTCTCTGCAGAACTTCGATAAGCTGAACATCAGAACCGCTCATTACACTCCTCTGCCTCATGGCTCCAATCCACTCAAGAGGAACATACAAGACTATGTCAGGTAGGAAATCAGCATTAATATGCGATAGGGATGTAACGATGCACCAGGAGCCGTTGAAAATCAAAATATTATATATTTTCCTTCAATTTTGTTAACTTGAATCATATTGCATGGTCACTTGAGTGAATTGTTACGTCCCTAAGGCCAAGCCACATGATGTGATTTAGCTTGCATTAGCACTCTGTGCAAAGATGACCTGCTATCTATCACCCTTGACTGATGGTTTCTCAAAAAATGCAATTGTTTTGATTTTTATACCATGAGTTCCTCCAAGTTTTTCTCTCTTAATCCATCCACCCAGGACTGGCTTCATTAATCTGGACAAACCTGCAAACCCCTCTTCCCATGAGGTCGTCGCTTGGATCAAGAGGATTCTTCGTGTGGAGAAAACAGGCCACAGCGGCACTCTCGACCCCAAAGTCACGGGCTGCCTGATCGTCTGTGTGGAACGAGCCACACGACTGGTCAAATCTCAGCAGAGCGCTGGTGAGTCCGCCGTAACGCCGCCAGGTCGAGAGCATATGTTCACACACTTACAGTAAAATCAGTGGCCTCTCCTTACTACTCTTGTGCCATTGCTTTTAGGCAAAGAGTATGTGGGCATAGTACGGCTGCACAATGCGCTAGAGAACGAGCACCAGCTAGCGAGGGTAAGTAGGACCGCTCTGCTTTGAACTAATAGTCGTGTTGAATAGTTACAAGTGTTTTTAAATGCATATTCTCTGAAGAAAGGTACCTTTGTATCAAGAAAGTGGACAAAAAACATGATTGATTCATTGCTGGAATTCATTTGCATGAATTTTAAAAGCCTTTGTTTTTAAAAATCAAATCAAATGTTGATCAAGCTGATCTAATTGTGACACGCATTCTAAGCTCGTCCAGCACGAATCATTTTGACTGGTCTGTTAACTCTGTAAAGCCTGGAAAATGCAATGGACACGAAAAAGGGTTTTGAGCCTTTAGACAAAATCTAAAGTGCCTGCATGTGTATTTTTGATGCATGAGACTTTTATTGCTCATATGTTATGATTTAGTGAGAATATGGAGATTTTCCAGAAAATTTATCGTTTAGGGCATCAAATTGGAAACTAGGTTGTGAGTCTGGTTATTTTCTCTGTGAATGTAAACAATTTTAAAGGGTCTGGAAAGGTGGTGAGTATCAAACAGAGCTGTTAAAACATGCAAGACACTTGTTAATCAGATGAATATTAAGAAACATGAATGATTTGTGTACTTCACAAATGGCAAAACCAAGTCGGGCTGTCACAATGATTAAATAAACGCCTCATCGTGATTGTTTGATCTCGTCCGGGTGATTTCAGATCACTGCAATGATTGTGCATCTCTCTCTGAACACAAGGGGGAGCTCTGTCTGCAGCAGTATTATCAGAAACTACATTCACTGTTAAAATGGATCTGATTTCAAAGCAGAGTACGACGGCACCCATCTGAAAGTGTTTCAGTTTCAAACCAGATGAAAAAATAAAACTTCCGGACATGAATTAGACGAATTCATAAAGACAATTAATCGTCAGCCAGATTTCACGATCGTGACAGCCCTAAAAGCCCTTGTTTGGGGTTATCAACCCAAACTTTATTGTGACCAAAATGCTGCTTCCTTCTGAAATTGAGATTCGGATGCCTCAAGTAACTTTCTGAGTGTGTAGGCTGTTAGCCTGGCTGTGTGTGATGATGAGCGTGTTTTATCCATTCTCTGAGTGTCTCCGGGCCGCCACTCTCGCTGGTCTCCTGCTCTTTGCTGCAGTGTTCTGCTGCAGACGCTGATCTCGAGGCTCATGCAGGTTTGGAGGGCCTGGTTTCACCAAAGAAGAACTGACACGTCTGAACACGGGCCGCGTGACTGTAAAAGTCTGCAGTAAGTCTGAGAGAGAGATTGAGTGTTCTGTGCTTTTTCTCTGCAGGGTCTGGAGTGTTTGACCGGAGCCCTGTTCCAGAGGCCTCCGCTCATCGCCGCTGTGAAGCGCCAGCTGAGAGTGCGAACCATCTATGAGAG
The DNA here is from genome assembly GCA_032357475.1 of Enteromius thamalakanensis. NCBI lineage: Eukaryota > Metazoa > Chordata > Actinopteri > Cypriniformes > Cyprinidae > Enteromius > Enteromius thamalakanensis. The sequence continues at coordinate 14,071,421 of JAUCMT010000051.1, forward strand.
CAAACTTATTGAATACGATGCAGAGAGACGATTCGGTAGGAACTTAAGGTTTTGAGGTCTATATATATATATCAATAAGGTTGGGTGATGAAATCTGATAACCGTAGTTTATAATCCCACAGGAAAGTCAATAGAGCAGCTTACATGTGTAATATGCACAGTACACTATGTGAACAAACTTTTATTTTAGATTAAATTAATCACAGTTAATTCTTTAACTACACTAATGTTATTTAAATGTCAATAGCATTAGATATGGAAAATATTGTGGTTGTTTTTCATCGTCACCCAGCCCTATCGTGAATGCAGTTGGGTGTTGACTCTTATTTTGAAGCCACATGATGTGACGTAGATTGCATTAGCACTCTGTGCAAAGATGACCTGCTATCTATCACCCGTGACTGATGGCTTTCATACACTACAGTGACTTTTGTTTGAAAAGTGCCAGATTGAGAGTAATTGTTGTCCTGCAGGTATTTTCTGGGTAAGCTGTGAAGCGGGCACATACATCCGGACACTGTGTGTTCATCTGGGGCTGCTGCTGGGAGTGGGCGGTCAGATGCAGGAGCTGAGGCGGGTGCGCTCCGGTGTTCTGGGAGAGAAGGTACGTCAAACTCCCTCACGAGGTCTGCAGAACCAAAGTGTTGAGTCCAGTCCTGGGCTTTCTCCCCAGTTCTGCTAATTTATCTTTGGTACAGAAAATGGCTGAATGACTACAGAAACATGAAGTGGTTGTGCTTTGACCACCTTCATCAAACTTCAGCCTACATTAAACTTACACCAGTTTCACACTGCTCACAGAAGTGCTGTGTCACGTGCAACTGAACCGCGGCTTGTACTGCAATAAGCTACAGACAAGCATCTTATTCCTGTCGTTTTTCAGCATTCTTCTATGAAAACTGTGTGCCGTGTGCTAGGGTTGGGTCGATAGACGACTCCATGGCCGATAGACATCACGATCCTCCACCCCACCGCAGCACCAAAGCTCGCGAAAAACACACTTAATCTATGGCGGGAAATCTATGCTATTAATAAGCGAGCGCCACTGATGCTAGCGAGTGTGGTAAATCATTTCTGCGAGAGGAAAACAGACGTACGTGTGAAGAAACGGGTCCGCTAGCTCATTTCAAACCCTCGCGCACACTTGATGTGTCATCCGCGCAATTAAAGATCTCGGGCGCGACCATTCCTGCGCTCGACCCTCTCTCACGCGAACACTGTTATTTTTGTTAGTCGTGAGGGCGGTGCTTGGTGTTTTAGTTACAACTACGACGATATCGTCATCCATCGCAGTGTTTCACATTAGACATCGTATGCCAAATTGGTCCACATCGCCCAACCCTACCGTGTGCTTAGATTTGTCATTTGAAGCGTATTTTATGTGGCTGTCTACATTATAGTTTACACAGTAAATTTGAGCAATTTTTATTTTAGCAAAAACATTGAAGAGCCTTTCAGGAAAACTTATGCCTGACCCTTCTCAAGAAATATTACATTTGCCATGCAACAGAAGGCTTGTTTGTATGCTAGATAGCATAGGCTATTTGAAATCCAAGACCAACTTCAGAAAGAATTCCAACAAAGTTTTTGGATTGAAATTGAAAAACTGATTTTAAAGCTAACAAATGCCTCTAGGTTTTTTCGCAGCAGAAAAAGACTCGGCTCGCGCTGCCTCTGCGTGCATGTGAATGCTTTTATCTGTTAACTCTGGCACACATGCGGTGTGTGTTGGCGTTAGGGTTGACATGCAATATTTTAACTTAAGCCAAATTTTTCTAAAAGTGTCAGTCTTTCAAGTCAAACTCTTTGCTTTAATCAGTTTTTGCAAGTCTTTGTCAACACATCTTTGCAATACCGAGAAAATATCGAAGCCGCATCTGAATTGGCGTTTAATGTCTTTAACCACTGTTTAATGCAGGACATCAGTGTGTATGTATATCTAAATAAATAAATAAATAAAAACATGGTGCATTCAATACTGATATTTGAAATGATTTAAATAAGCTCCTTAAAATGTGTAATTAAAAACTGCCAGTAGGTGGCAGCAAGTGACTGGTTCAAGTCATTAACAAATCTAAAATGTAAGTTGCTCATAGACACAACAGCATTGTGGCAGTGTTTTTGTCACAAACAGGAAATATGGTGTCTAAAATGCAAATCTCGTCTTGTTTTTTGAACTGTTCGGTAAAAATAAATTTAAAACACATTTGTAATCATAGTAATTTTGAGAAAAACAGCACTCTTTGTGTGGGATTGACTTCTCTGTGCATTTTAATAGACTGACTCAGGCAGTGAAAAAACACTCTTTGCAGACTTTTGTACAGTTTTTGCGAAATACTCAACATATATTGTACACCCATAATTAAACTCTTGGTGTTCAATTGCATGAACAAATACAATGTTTACTTAATATTTATTCAAAGATGGCCATGATATTTTTTTTTCCTAAGTTCTTCTGTTGCAAGAGTATGAAGACCACATTCAAACCTTGATTTGTGTTTGTCTCTCCCAGGATAACCTGGTGACCATGCATGATGTGTTGGATGCGCAGTGGCAGTATGACCACAACAAAGACGAGTCTTACCTGAGGAGAGTGATCTACCCTCTGGAAAAACTCCTCATCTCCCACAAAAGGATCGTCATGAAAGACAGCGCTGTATGAAAACTTTTTTTAATGTATTTCAACTCTCCCGAGCAGTTCAGCAGTCGTCCGGTCTAATGAGGCTCTTTGTGTAACAGGTGAACGCTATATGTTATGGCGCTAAGATCATGCTGCCAGGTGTCCTGCGGTATGAAGATGGCATTGAAGTCAATCAAGACATAGTTGTTATCACTACAAAAGGAGAAGCCATTTGTACAGGTAAGTCTTCCAACTTCTCAGTCCCAGCATGCACTGCTTTAAGCCACATGATGTGAGACAGATTGCACGAGCATTACTGCAAAGATGACCATCTATCTATCACCCAAGTCTGATGGCTGTGAGATACTGGCATCTGTTCAGGGTAACAGTGGCTTTTTGCAGATTTGACTTTGGTTATTTAATTTGTTTTCCTCAGCGGTTGCCCTGATGACAACCGCCGTCATATCAACATGTGACCACGGTATTGTGGCCAAAATCAAGAGGGTCATTATGGAGCGAGACACGTATCCACGCAAATGGGGCCTGGGACCGAAGGTGAGAAACGTTTAGAGAGATCACGCTGCTGATCTGTGGAATCGGTGTATTTTAAAGAAGTCGTGCATTTCAGGCCAGTCAGAAGAAAATGATGATCCAAAAAGGACTTCTAGACAAACATGGCAAGCCGAACGGCAGCACCCCTGCAGACTGGAAAGATGGCTACGTAGACTACAGGTACACCTACTTCTGAGCCGACGTTTAGTGTTTGAAGATCACAAACATAACACAGCAACAATAAAAGTAGGACAAATAAATTGAGAACATAAGAGAGTCTACTAGCTTGGATGAAATTTAGGAAAAACGCACTTAAGTATTGAGGTTTCTGCAGACTGTTATCCCTTTTTGGTCTGTAGTGACCCTAGAGGGAGTCTGTCTGCTAAAGTCAAACCCTGAGCTCAGGACAGTGCTGTCTGCAGCGGGCCGGCCGCCTCTGAGCTCTGTGGACAAACCCTTACACTTCCTAGAGACTCGTGAGCTGCATGGGTTTGGAGCCTAGTTCATTTTTCTGTCTTCCTCTCCTAGCACACCCAAGGTGAAGAAGAGTGTCGAGGATGCTCAGACGCCAGCGAAGGTATGACTTCTAAAGCGCATGGATACATCTGCGCTGCTTTCATTTTGGTGTCGAGTTAACTGTTTCCTTGGGTTATTGTAGAGGAAACGAGATGAGAGCGAAAGTGATGCTGTGGCAGCTACGGACATAAAGACGGAAGACGAAATCAAGAAGGAGAAGAAGAAAAAGAAGAAAGAAAAGAAATTGAAGCTCGCAGAAGAGGCTGAGGCTCCAGCAGAGGAAGAAACGGAGGCACGTAATATTTCTCAAAGCCTGTTAAAGTTGTACTGCGTTTTTATAGTAGTATAATTGCATGCATTGAGGGGAAATATGCATTTAATAGACATCAGTTGCAGTGTTTATCATTGATACTGGCCTTCATTAATAATAGACCACTTCATAAAAAGATACCATTAAACGCATATAAAATATAAGCATGTTTCTACATTAAGATTGATTTTGACTGAAAATATAACTCGTATATAAAAAATAAAAAATTTGACTTAATATTAATCAATTGACAGCAGTGGTTCTGAACGTACTCTTTCACACACAGGTTACGGAGAGTGCAAAGAAGAAGAAGAAAAAGAAAAAGTCTAAAGCTGAAGAGACTGGCTCAGAATGAGACTAGTGTGATGTCATTGCAGCAGTGAATTTAACAGACTTGTGCAACGGAAACTCTTCAGTCCTCACCCAGCTGTCGGTCATGTCCGTGTTGCAGCGGGTCGCTCAAGGTCCATGAGTTTGCCTGGAAATGGTTGCGGTTAAGGTTTTTTTTTTTTTGTTATAGTCCAAATGAAACCCATGTTGCCTGGGTTTATTCCTGTATTTGAATGGAGTTGTTTTTTGTTTGTTTTTTTATTGTAAATACAGATTGTAATCCTGTACTCAAATGAAATATGACTGACTTTTTACAAAAAACAACAAAAAGCCTCATTTCCTTTGTCCATTCAGTGGTTGTTGCGACCTATTCATTTATACACGTTACTGCAGGGTTCAGTGTTTTATCATTTAGTGTATGTTCCATTTCAGTAATAATTCATAGCTCGACTATTAGTATGATACAGGAGAATATGGAGATGCTGTTTGAAGAAATTAAATGGGCAATAACATTCATGTGGCTGAGATTAAATTTGGATGACTTGTTTTGTGCCCCTGTTAGTTTACATCTTAAGGTTAAAAATAACTCCCAATTACAGATTTTGGAGAAAATCTTAATGCGTTACAGATTTATACACAGGCAAATATGTTTGAACCTAGACCTGTAAACAACAACCTTTAAGTATGCTGTTAAATGCTGAAATCTAAGCTTGTTTGGTGTGCAATAAGATAAAAAAATTGTTTACATAATTATACACTTAAAACCACATTAAGAATAAAAAAGTGATGTGCTGTAAAATATTTTGAATGTGTTTGATACTATAGGCTGCCTAAACATTTAACAGGAATTAATGCATACAGGGGTTGACGTCATTCAACATTAAAACCCCCTGCTTTCCGCTGAGTTTGAGCCTCTATGATTGTGTGTGTGTGGGTGGTTATCGTCTGTTTACAGTAGTTTATAAAGTTTTGTGTTGGTTATGGGACAGCGACCTCGTAGCCCGACACAGACACTCATGGAGCACGCGGCGGCGCTGCATCCTCGTCCTGACGAGAAGATCTGGCAACCCTGAGGAGACTGGAGAGAAAACCAAGAGGCGGCAGATAGAGCAGGCTTTCGAGGTTGGCCTTTTTTCTCTCGTTTCTCAAGAAGTCTCTTGATCATTTACACATAATATAACACCCAAAATCATAACTTTAAATGAAGTATTTCACAAAGTGAAAAATTTTATAAAGCTAAAATAATTTTCAAGTATCGCTTCAGCTGAGAAAGCTGTGAGAAGATCTCAAAAATCAAGAGTGATTTTTCATTCAAAACACAAAAGATGACACTTTTTTTACTATAATTTGGTGCACGCGGAAGTATGTCCGTGTGAAACTTCCGGTTTATTAGCCGCTAGTTATTAACGAGCGAGGAGAATAACAACGTGCAGTAAACGTAAAACTGTTTCTAATAATTAAGATGATGCATTCAATTAATATTAATTTAATAAATAATAATAATAATGTTTAATTTCAAACTGCACTGTTAAAAATAGTAGACCGGAAGCTATAGAAATGGCTGCGCCCATTTTTATGTCAAGAAAAAGGTGGATAAAAGGAATTATTTTAGGTGTATATGTATACATTTTTTAAATAATGCAGCTGTACCTGCTGTAACATAGCATGTTTATAAATTATGAGTTTATAATCTGTACAACATATTGTGTTTCAGTTTCCCCTGGCGACACGGTAACGAGCCTTTAGTTCTGGCTCGAGGTAATAGATTTTGCATTTTGGTATTTAGCATCGCATCATCCAATAATATTTTTACAATGGAGTCATCCAGAGATTCCCAGAGCTCCATATCAAGTTCATGCTAAAAGAGCTTGCCTCAGTTTCTGAGCCAGAGACAGAGATTGTCATACTTTAGGGAGATGAGAAGGTCTACTATTGGAGGAAGCACGCTGTAACCAATCACATTACAGGCTTGACGTCACTGAACTACACTCAGAGCTGTGCGACACATTTAATTGCTGTTTATGGATCCCATGGTAATGAATGAGAAATGCTGTAAGCTTAATCTCTCCTGCCACAGAAAGCAAGTGGCTGTACCCGAAATCGCCCCATAAACTCAAACAGGGAACTATTCATTCAATCCCACAATGCAATGCATTGGCTCCTTCAAGTGACTAATGTAAGGTTGTTGATTCATCAGCAACTTTGTTTACGGGTTAATCCAATCAGATGTAACTCCTTGAGTGTTTGCTATTTTGTGTCTTACGCATCAGACCTTCAGCCAGCGGTTCATGGGTGTGACGTCTGAGGCCGAGACTTGACCGTGTGGCCCTCCATTTACTATTTGAAGTCCAACAGAACAAAACCCTACACTGTCTCAAAGCACACACTCGGTCCCTCCCACTATTTGCCAAATCCACAGGAAGCACGTACGTTCATGCAAACATTTAATAAGAAAAAATGTATGCATTCTCTGAAAGAAAAAACGAGTTTAAAAGTTCTGCAGGGAAACCGTGGGCTTGGCAGTTCGGGGTTGCCAAGTGGTTTTTCTGGCTATACATGAAAGAGCATTTATTGTTTTTATTATAGCTTGGGATAAGCAGGGGTTTCCCTCCCATTGCCTCTAATGACCTCATTTAGCACGCTTTGGGAACTTTGTTTAGGTAGGCGATGACATCATAAGAGCTGTTTTGAGAAGCCGCTGGATATTGGATTCTGTGAAACCACTAATTATACTGCGGTTTGCTCCGCTATATGTCTGCTATTTTGTCACACGTAAATACAGCAAAGAAAGAGAAAACACAATTATTGTGCCTTTGGTTGCTTTAGAAGTAGTTGCCACTCTTTTCACCAACAAATTCACCATGCGTTGCGGAAAAGATGGTTCTAACCATTTGTTAAAATGAAAAATGAGAAGAGTTTTTTATTTTCCTTTTCTGTGACACTAAAGCACTTTCTGTTGGTTTGCTTTCTCGTCAAATCCTGTTTGCTTCTTGATTTATATGATACAATCTACTAAGACTATATTCCATGCCAGAACACATTTAGCATATTTGGGACATGAAATGTTCTGGTATATGCTCGTAATTCATTTTATCCCTGACTAGTCGTTGTAGAGTCTTGGCACAGATATCTAGTAACTTTTGGAGATACCTTCGGTTGTAAAACGCTTTTTACAATACGGCTTTTGGTTTATTTTTAGCTATGTTGCAAAGAAAGATCTTCAGATATCTGCTTCAATTTTTCTGCTCTTAATCTAAACCATACTTCATCCAAGTCCTCTCCACATCTGCCTTCCACAGTTTTGTCCAAACTTGGTCTTGAGAAGTGTGCTGCCAGCACTCTCTGACTCAGCACTAGAGAGATCTGCTTCTGTATGCATGCCTCTGGATCTCCCTGCGGATCTTTCCGACATCTCAAAACTAGTGACCCCGCTGAAATGACCATACATTTCCATGATGGTTTGATGCCTGTCGCTCGGAAGGTGCAGAAGTCAGGGGCTGTGTTCATGAACATTTTAATGAGGAAGAAGAAAGAAATTCTCAAATATTCCCCTGGTTTCACAGACAAGGCTTAAGCCCAGTCCTAGACTAAAATGTAAATCTGAGCTGTTTCAACTGAAAGAAACTCGCACTGACTGATCTTAAAACATGTCAGTGTCTTGATTTTGTCTTAAGATGCGCACCAGTAATGCTTTTATAAAGGCATGTTTAAAAAAGTTGCTTAATTGAACTATGGCCTAATCATGGTTTAGGCTAAACCCTGTCTGTGAAACCGGGCCATTTTGTTTATCTAGCTAAGCAACCACAAAGTTTGAAGACGTGACTATTGACTCACAATGGAATATTTTAATAATAAAGTCCTCTGCAGTCACTTTTGACTGAAACATTTTTTAATTTCTTTCTTTTTTAGCTTATCAAAAATAATATTCTGATACTCCGACATATTGTGGATATGTTAAAGGGTCAAAAATAAAGACATAAAAAAAAAAAAAAATAAAGACAGAAAACACTTTAATGGCCAAAAATGGCAGGCATGGGGAATAAATGATTTTTTTTTCTTCATTGGAATGGCATGAGCTTAGTGAAAAATGGCCAAAATAGAAAATAAATGGGAAATGCGAAAGAATATGGAGGTAAAAATAGCTCATAAAATTTTATAAATATTGCAGAGTATCATAAAATGCCCTAAGATTTTAATTAATAATGAAAAATATTATATTATATAGATTTTTCTGAAAGAAAAAGTTACATTTCAAAGCTTCGGTCACTGTTGGTCATATCAGATGTGGCCCACAAATGAAGATTGCATTAATTTGAATAATAAGTCAATGCTTTAAAGATACTTATCAAATGTGAGTTTTAAAAAGCATAAGCTATACTAACTACACATATGGGGTCAACACAGTGGGAGAAACCTCATTATTGAGAAACCTATAATCTGTAAACCCAGGTCATTTCATTATTTGTTACACCCTTAACCACAAAGCGTTGAGAAGAAAAGCCTCGGTAAGAAGTATCAACGCTCTCCGTGTTATTTTTAGCATGACCCGACCTGAAGCATTCACTGAGTCAATGTGAGTGGAGAGTTCAAGGGTTTGCCGCAATATTAACCACCGCGCATTTTAGAGCGAGACGTTTTTTTTTCTCATGTAGGAACTGCAACAGCCCTCTTTGTGGTTGTAAATGGTAAGGGATAGAGAAAAAGTAGTAATGCAAGTAATGCAATGTGGAAAGCAACCGAAGTGCAGAAGTAGTTCTGCTTCTGATTATGAAGAGGCCACTGAGCGAGAGCCATGCATCAGAAGTGCAGCTTGACCTTGACAGCTGAAAACACAAACCCCTCTCATTTTACCTCTCAGCTGGGAGCCTTCTTCAAGAAAACAAGCTCGTTTAAACCACGCAAACTTAGGTCTGCTTGAAGCGCTTTGAAGAAACGAGCCAACTGCAGTGATAGTGGAGGATTTTAATCTTGGTCATTTATGCAGAGTGTGTCTGATAAGCAAAAGCATACGCTCTTGTTGTGACAATGAAAACAGATGTAATTCAATGTAACACAATCTGTTTGTCGGTTTAATGTGATTCCAAACTTGCATGGCTTTCCTACGTGGAGCTGTTTAGCACATGGCTGTCCAAACCTGCAGAGTTTGGCCCCTGTCCTAATTAAACACACCTGAATGAGCTAATCAAGCAGCCCAGTTCTATGCAATGTCTTGATTTTGAAATCATGGAAGATTTTTTGAGAGATATGGCAGAGGAAAGATTTCCAGTGAGTGGTAAAGGTGTTTTTTCCATTCCAATGAGCTATTTTACTATTGTTTTTCAATTTAAACGTTTTGATTTGATTTAGCACATGAGCACTACGGCTTTAAGAAAAAAAAACCCCATCATAACAGTGGACCAATGAGAAGGCCCTGGAGGCGGGGCTAGTGTTACAAGTTCTGTTTATAATAGCAAGTTACTTATCATGGCAGCTGTCGGTCACGTGGAATACTTGATTCTGATTGGTCAGTCGTCACATTCCAAGGTTTGTTATTTCCAGATAGCAACCGGTAAATCTAATAACACAGGCTCATCCGGGTACTATGCATCATCTTGCCCGTTAGTAATTATATCACTCATCTGTCGCTAATAACACGCTTTAAAAAACAACATTCGTGAGCGTTTTTAAGACGGAAAGACACATTTTGTGTCTGTAAACGGCTCCTTAACCCAGCTGTTGCGTTAAAAATCTTGGTACAGTATTTGTGTTGGAGTCAACCTGACCCCCAGCTGGTTTCCATGCAATCCTTAGAAAATCGACACCCTGATAAACAATGATTCTTGTAAAAACTGCAAACATCTGCCGTCAAAGACTAAAAAATTTAACATATGTGAGAAATGCTTTATTCTCTATTTTTATTTAGTTTTTTATATCGTGCTAATGTTAGTTTATTACCTTGATTAATTATTTATTTATTTTTATCAGCGTCAACAAAATTTGTATCTAATATTATTTGTACTCAGTGTAAATAGCATTTGCTCTGCAGTCTAAACATCAGGACCTACATCTGATAAATTCTCATCTCATATTTTGGCCTTATATACATACATATGAACTATTTGCTGTTTTTCAAATGGTTGATTTTTTGGCGAATTTTATGGATTGAACCCCGTGGGGGGTACCCTATTAGCCTACTACTGTGCGCTGAAACTTTCCATGCACTTTATTACTGTAAACGAGACTGTAAAACAGTAAAAAAAGAAATATAGTTGAACCAGTGTGATTATCAAGCGGTTTTGAAACCGACCCGCAACACAATAATGACTTCAATTCTGGTCTTTTCCACATAGTTTTATCGCATAGCTTCAGAGAAGTCACTCTGCCGCACACAAGTCATACAGATTATTTTTATAATACTTTCATGCTGTTTTTAATAGCTTAACTGCATCTGTACACCATGAGCATTATTCATTCGTGTTCCACAGAAGAAAGTCAGAAGGGGTTGGAATGACACATTATTGCATTAAAAAGACTGTAAGTAACTGTTTTCTGTTTTGCATGGAAAAATGATCTGTTAGCATTCAAATTATTTACACAAGGTCCTTAGTACAACAAAGTTTGGCGTTACACGTTTTTAAAACCCACACATATATATCATTCATAAGAAACTAGAAAAACAAACATTTCTTTTTTTTTTTTTACAGAATTTACAAAAAGAAAAACCAAAAAAATAGAAGCATATCTACTTTACTGTTCTGGTTTCGTTTTACATGAAGTCATCCAAACCATTAAAATAAATCTAGTTTAAATCACATACTGTACACAAATATGCAAACGCAGTCAGAATAGCTGGGTCGGCACAATTGGACATAATGTGAGTTGTTGTGTTACTGTGGAGGTAATGAACGTCAGTGTGACAGAGTAGAAACATCTGTGCCATTAAAACAAATGTTTTCAGGTAGCTGGCTTTACAGAAAACCTCTGAAACAGATAACAGATGCTGTTATGTGTGGCCTGATTTAGCAATATCATCTTTAAATGGTTGCTTCACCATAGATATATTTATTCCATAGACATTTATTTCTGAGAATGCAATGCATATTTGTGACAGAAAATTGTCATTAGGTGTCAAATCACATTCACATATGACATGCATATAGCATAAATTCGCTCAGAGCCAATCAAATGCAGTTTTAAAGCAGTCTCCTTTTCTTTAGTTTATGGCAAAGATAAAGTTGTGATGGAAGCTTGATAAACCACACACACACACACACACGAGCCAAAGAATAAACACTGTTCCAAATGTTCTGAATAAATGAATACCATTTCTATTTTCCACATGGCTCGAGACATTCTTCGTGGTCTTCTCGAGCACCTCAGATCACCGCAGCCTTTAGCAAAATAAATGGCTGGTGTGCCACTGGAATTTAGGTGAACAGATGTTCTTCTGGAACACGATGTTTTGTCGATTGGGTTACCTTGCGTCTCAGACCGTCCTCTTAAAGCAACACTCTCAGTATGAATGTTAGGGAGGCTGTCTAATCTAGCTGCTCGCTTTCAGTACTGCAGGTTAACAAACTACAGAGTCCAAGTTAAAGTTGAGCAGGGACTGAAAAGGAAAGTTCAGTTTGTTATTCTCATGAATCCTCAAGAAAAACCTGTGTGTGTTTGGGTTAGTGTGTGTGTGCCTGCTTAGACTAATTCCACTTTGGAGTTGGGATACACGGCCACCACGTCGTAGCCCTCGGGAGGCTGCACACGGGCCTTAGCGTGCGTCTCGCAATACAGATTCTCATCAATGAAGAAGTATCCTCTCTGCTTCAGGTTCAGCCCACAGTCGTCACACATGAAGCAGTCGGGATGATAGAGCTTGTCTCTGGCCTTCACGATGGTTCCCCTGTGATGAGACAGGTCACTTATTAGATTTTAAGGACAAATCTTAGTGTTTGTGCTTTATAAATATGGAGTATCCATGTATATTTTTCTTACAAACATTTCAAATGCATTTTCAACGTAAAAAGGGTCTTTTAAAGAAATAAATTAATACAAGAAGTGAAATAGTGAACTAAAAAATATTGTGCATTTACATAAAAAAAGATACTTTGTGCAAAACTATTCTAATTAGTCACTGCCAATTCATAATTGTTTTGGTGTAAAACATAAACTTTGATTTTAAAATATATTAAATCAATCATATTTATTTTTCTAAAACATCCATACAAAGTACAAAAACATATAATTTGCTGTAGACACAAGAAATAGCTATAATTAGTGCTGTATTTGCACAATATAGTGTTAACAGAAACACAGTATACAGTGTGTACTGTGTATATTTATTAGGTATATAAATACAAACACATGCATGTATATATTTAAGATGCATATATGTTAAAAATATTTGTATATAATGTAAAATAATAAATAAATATACCTGTATTTATATTAGGGCTGTCAAAAATTAGAATTTTTGTCAAGAATTATTTTTTTGTTGTTAATTACGTTAATTTTAAACGCATTTCACGCATGCGCAGTGTGACGAATTATTTGTCAGGAAAGTGGGGCAACAATTACCTCGGAGTAACTGCACTTTGCATCAGTGACTTGTGGGAATTGAAGTCTTTTACGCTGGTTGTATTGAGGAGCGTCATTTTGCGGAACAGTTCCTGTCTGTTGCACGTAAGCGGGGCAAAACAATTAATCTTACACGCTATGAACATATGAACTGTGTCGCTCACATGCTGCAGAGAAGTGTCACAGTGAGTCTTGCTGACAGCGGCTTTGTGAATGCTTTGGT
>JAUCMT010000051.1:14129134-14140583 GCA_032357475.1 Enteromius thamalakanensis
AATTAACGTAATTAACGACAAAAATTAATTACCGCCGTTAACGCGTTATTTTTGACAGCCCTAATATATATATATATATATATATTGACAGTTAGCTGTGCGTTCATTTTAATGCTATGCATAAGTCTTTGTGAACTTGTATCTCAGAGCACTTTTATTATGTGAAATTAATGTAAACAAAATCAGCTATTTCTTGAAAACAGGACAAAGCATCTGAACCTCTACAGTTGTTGTTGTTAACCATACAAAAATATAAATACTGTAAATAACAACACACCTCTGACCTATTATAGTGTTGTGAATTTCTAGACAACAAACACTTCCCTTATCCTTTAAACAGTATTTAAATATGAAAAATGTGTAATCCAAGGCCTTGTCCAATATGTGTCCCAGCCTGTCGTAGTGACGAAAAACAATCTGTGATACATGATGCATTCTGAGATGGTGTTTATTTTGCCATTAAACGGTGTTGGTTGTATTTCCTCTGCTTTTGTAAGCATTGAATATGATTGTAAAAACCCTACTTGAACTCATTCCTGTGCTTTCTGATGTAGATGTCATTCAGTGTCATCGTTCACTTCTGATGGTATACAGACGATTTCTTGGGAACTGAAGTACCCGCAGAATTTTAATCTGAAACAACTTTAGATTGAAGTCTGGCGCTTACTAAATAAATGATGTACACCGGCATGCACATGACAAGCATACACGCTTTAATGCTGAAAACTCAACCTGTCATTCACTGAGCTGCAGCCAGTATGATTTCCTGCCATCGAGGCAAAACCTTCTGCTGAAGGCTGGAAGGCATTTGTAATGAGTGGTTTTATCTGACTTGTTTTCTCCCTTTGTGCAAGAGCTTCTTGACATTTCTGATTGACTGAGCAACATAGATTTCCGTCTGTTGCTTCCCAAATATCTTTCCAGCAAATTGGACCTTGTAAAGCGTGACAAAAAGCTTATAGTTCTCGGTTGTAATGCAGAACATAAAACAAAAAAAGAGACACGTCCTGTAATTGTTTGCTGTCACATACTCAGTTACAGATCCCGCTCAGCGATTAATGCGGCGCTCATTTTTTAACTCCCGAAGAACTTTTTGCCACTATTTTTGTTCGTGGCATTGGATGACGTATTAAATGTAAGCAGACAAGATTTCTTTTGATGTTTGTTCCCATAGAGAACCTGCGGAGGACTGCCTCATCAATAATGGAAGTCGTAAAACATGAGCGATACTCATCACCGGAGAAGACGCTGTGGATTTGAGATGATTCTTATTCCCAGCTCAGCGGAGGTTCACCGAGGACAGTGTCCCCTGTCCATGTTAGCAATATGGTCAGAGAGATAACTCTTGGAAAAAGCTTGCTTTATCCCTCCAGCGACAGCTGTGAAAACGCAATCATTCGAGTTTGAAGTTTTGAAGGAGCCTTAAGGATCTCACACCAACAAGGCTGCATCTCTCCTTAAAGTGCGATGAATTATTGAAGTGCACAACTGAGAAAAGCATCTCGACCAATCGAGGCCAAGCGAACAGAGAAATGTGTTAAATGTGAAGTCTGAGGAAAAAAAAGAGTCATTTGCCGAGATTGGAGAAAAGCTTCACATGCCAGCGCAGGCTTGCTCACTAAGAGGACATTAGTTCAGAGGAACAGGTGAAGTGAAGTTTAAAAAGGTTGTCAGAAAATCTTGACTAATGCTTTTTTTTTCTCCTCCTCCAGGAATACACAATTGATGTGTTCTTCCGCCAAAGTTGGCAGGATGAGAGGTTGAAGTTTGATGGGCCTATGCAGGTTCTTCCACTTAACAACTTGCTCGCCAGCAAGATCTGGACTCCGGATACTTTCTTCCACAATGGCAAGAAATCAGTAGCCCACAATATGACTACACCCAATAAACTCCTGCGGCTGGTAGACAACGGAACTCTTCTCTATACAATGAGGTATGACTCTATGATAACCTTGATGCATTTTGAGCAAGTTTTGCACAGTTTCTCCTTCCAGACACACCTGCAAACTGAGCAACAAAATGGTAAAACTAGTGCGTTTTTCAAGTATTCTACTATCGGGCTTCTTGAATCTATCCTTTGGGGTCAGGTTGTCAAACTGAAAACAAATTTCTACAGGCCTTTCAGATGAACTGGCAGAGGCAGAATAATGCCTTCTTATCGATGGCCGACTCTGGGATGAACGGGACGAGGGGGAGCTAGCCCAGCCTGTGACCCAAACACCCCAAGTGTTTGATGAATGAGTCAGGGAATTGAATTGTGACTAGCTTGGCCAGAAGCTGTCCAGAGCAATGTGTTCAGCTGCCATAGACAGAGCAGGCCAATTCCACCAGCCATTTTGACACAGCACCTGGGCTGCTCATTCACAGTCACTATGAGAGATTGTTCATCTGTTTCTCCAAGCTAGGTTGGGTTTTATCTTTTCAAATCTTTAGCCTCATCCCGAATGTAATAAATGGCCATCAACCTACAGGAAAAAGGTACTACATCATCGTATTCCCTGTAATTTGTCTGACCGCCATAACCTTGAGGTTTCCCATAACATTTTTTTTTTTTTTTTTTTTGGAAAGTATGAGAAATGGAGATTCTTGAAGAGCTGCAGAATGGTTTTGAGAAACTGCTTTAGGCTTGAAAAGATTCCAAGATCTATGCTAGATGTTGATCTGTGCCCTACGAAACTGCATGCGATTGATTAAAACAGAGAAGTTCTTGCTGACTCTGCTGTGTTCGGAGTTTAACGGTAACACGCCTCATGCATTAAACATACATGCATTTCACATTTGCAATATGTACATAGTTTAAAAATATTCATGAAATCCTTTTACCCTGCGGTAAGAGACCGCACTTGCCAGGGAGCCAATAACGTAACGCAGTAACACTTGGTAATTCATCATAAGCAATAGACTGGCTACATTGCGTTTTAAGCATGCAAGATACAGTACTGTGTCGAAAACGGCACTTTTAAAGATTATTTTCTCGTCGCAAGTTAATACACTGTTTTCTATTAGCGCTTTTCCCCCCTCACATAAGGTGTTAAATCTCAGCAAACATGAATTTAGTCACTTACTCACCCTATATCCAGTCTGTCAGCACAAGCATTTGAATTACACGATATGCAAGCTTTAATCAGAACTGCAAATCTAAGCATATTCCAATTCATAATGTCCACAGGGATTATGGCGATAATGAAGGTAGCAGAGGAAATGGACCCTGTGTGGTGGCGCACTAACTATGGAAGGGCGATGCTGCTCCGTTCTGTTCTAGGCCCTGTCTCATATGAATTCATTTAATATGGCTTCAGTGCTCCTCAGGCTAAGAATAACATTTGAATTTGGATGCTTTAATGAAGGCTTGTCACTCTCATTGTGTTTGCCCACAGGGATAGCGTGTTGCAGAAAAGTTGTTAGCTAGAGCTCCTAGGGACAAGAACGCTGATGTTTCTCGACCATTATAGGCAAGGACATAATTGCATTGTATAAGTGTATGGTTTATTTGGTGATGTCTGCCATTCTTTTTTCACAGAAGTTAAGGGATCCTAATTGTGTCGAATTATCTTTTGCGAGTGAAAGTAGCATGTAAATGTCCCAGTCATTTATTAGCCGTTTCCTGTATCTCAACGAGTTATCTCCCAAACTTTTATGTGATTTGGTTTGTGACGATGAAAAAGAGTTGCATCCAAGCTTCATGCATTTTGTTAGTTCCCTGGGAATCAAACCTATTATTGCAGGCTGCTTTTGGTTGAGCATCTCATTATGTACCATGTGAAGCACTTGCTAATGTTATAAATTGAAAAGTGGAAGTTTTTTTTTTTTCATGCAGCTTTTAAAATGTCCTATCTTGTCATGTTTAGTGTAGCATATTATAAAGCTTCACTTGTGTTTTTGTGTTGAGTTATGAGAAAAGAAAGAGAAGCTTAATTATTAATCATGTTTTATTGCTTCCTTACTGCAGCAAGTCTGTTTTGGGCTCTTTGTCCTGGTAGTCTTTTCTAGTGAAGTTAGTGTCAACCCTTTTCTTTTTTTACTTGGTCTACAATGTGTTTTCATGCATTAAAAAAAAGAGTCGGCCAAGGGTTGTGCTGTAAAAAATAGAAAAGAGAATCTCAGTGACTTATGATTATTTAAAATATTATATGTAAATCAAATGATTTGCGATACATGCTTTGAAGTCGCGATCTGAATCCAATTACTTTTGATACGAAATCTGATTTGAGTGCTTCGAAGGAGTAAATCATTTTATGATGCAATGGTTTAACTCTATTGTGTTCTGTTTTCTCTAGATAATTTATTTGTTGTTTAAATAACCGTGAAAATGAAATCACTTCAAATTAATATGCCTAATATAGGCCTACAATATTTTTATGAAACTTTTATCACATTAAATGCAGTTTCCTCATATCAAAAACATTTCAGAAACATTTTCATGAGCACCTCTGTGCACCTCTGTTTTTTTACAAATCACACCCTGTGTACATATGTGTGTGTGTGTGTGTGTGTGTGTGTGTGTTTTAAATACAACATTTATTATAATGCGTTTATGTGAACAATGTTTTAAATTCATTTGAATTTGAATTTGTTATTTTTAAAGTCTTAGAAATGTTCAAATTGATAGCTCTCAATTATACTGTGAAGTTGAATGGATAAAGTCATTGATTAAATATTAGGTAAAAATATCAATTTTCAAGAGACATCAGTAGAATTGGTATTAGTGATACTCTAATACTGTAATATAAAAGTGTAACGCGAGGGCCGTGTTGTGATGTGTGTAGCCAGAGAGGAGAGGATGAGAAAACTATGACTGGAACATTTAATAAACAAAACTCAATACAACAAAACAAAAAGGTTGACGAGGCAGCGACGACGACGTAAAACACAAAGCACAGAAAACACACATCACTCTACGTTACTTTAACACTGAATAATCAGAACTGTAAAAATACACAGGAACTAATGAACAAAAGTGAGGGCAGCTGGAGGAACACAGGTGGACAAAATCAACTAATAAGAACATAATCACAGGGAAAAACCAAATAAGGACAACACAGGACTAAACCAAAAGTACAAAGACGGGGGAGACCAGAACAGACAAACATGAAACATGACCAAAAGTATATAAATAATAATAATAATAATAAGAAAATGTTAATGTAGGTGGGATTAAATATGATTAATCAAGATTAATTGTGATACATTTAGCAAAAAAATTTGTAATTTGTGAAAAAATAATTCGAATAATTAAATAAATATTAAAATAACTAAATAAAAACAGAACACTAAATTACAGAAAATACTTATACACATATACACATAATTTTTATTTTATTTTTATATACATAATTAAATTAATTATTTTATTTATTGTTTACATTTTCCAAATTAACATTAAGTTGTCCTTTCTAATGTAGTGGTTTCTGGCAGGATGTTGTGGTTGGTTGCAAAGGTGTTGGGCAGCCCAATCTCACGGCAATTCATACAAACCTCATTTGTACGAATTGATTTTTGCTAAATCATACAAATTTTATGAGTTGCCAATTTATACGAATGACCTACACCAAACCCCATTCCTAAACCTACCTATCATGGGATTTTAGACAAATCATGCAAAATAATTAGTACAGTACAAATCAGCACAAATGTGGCACCTCGTACGAATACGTACGAATTGGTCACGAGACTGTGTTGACTTTGGGTGTTGTCAAAGTATTATGCATGTTATTGTATATTTTATGTGACATGCGCATATCTGGTGTTCTGCAATTTTGTGTGCGCGTTTTGCTTGGAAACCAGCGGCAGCAGTTATGCAGTATGCACCTATTTCAGATGGCCAAGGTGAAAAGGACCATGAAATCAAAATGACAGTAGTGAATTGTCAGGTATTCTGCTCATTTAACCTTGTATTAAAGCATGCCACAGTAAACGCTATCACAACAGCTTTTCTGCCACACAGTAGATGTGCTTCGGCTATTATATGGCATAATGAACTGGGTCTAGGGCAAAGCTCTAAACATTCAGTGCTGATCTGTATTCAGTAAGTTAGATGTTGTAGAGCTGACTCCAAATATACGAGCACAGGAAGCAAACCACACACAAAGTAATGTGAAAACCAGATCAATACTCACTGTATAAAGTTTATGAAGAGCAAATAAAAAGTTATTTTGCAAAAACAGACAACTCTCAGTCAAACTGCAGTTGGGTTATTTTGATTAGGTTATGAAATAACTAAAAAACACAGCTAACTAACACTATAAAACAGTTTTAGAACAATTTACCTGTTTTTGCAAATAAACTCTTCAAATATTCCCTTTAATAGTGTTGCTATGGTAAGACAATTCAGTTTAAAAGACAATGGCAACATCAAAAGGGATATTTTTGGTTACGTTATATTTTGTGTCTTTGGAATTTCAAAAACATGAAATGTTACTTTCATGTAATTATGCATAATTATTTGTATGTACATGTAATATAGTGTGACTAGGCAGCCGGCCTCGTAGGCCAATCATCGCCTCCCCCGTCCTTCAGCGCCGCCCTTCTCCAGGTTCCCGACAGGAGTGGGCGGATGAGAGGAGGGTCAAAGGACTGTGCACGGCTGGCGGTCCGTGATGAGGCGCACCGGAGTCTAATGGTGCCTCATCACCGCCGCCGTTAAAAGGACTATGCGCGCCCCTCCTCGGGAGACCGGTCTCTTCCCCTGTGCCTGCACACTGGTGTCCTCGTGGGTCCGTGAAGGAGGCAGCGGAGCAACGCCAGGCTGACGCAAGAAGGAGCGAGCCGTCCACAAGGCACGACGTCTGGAGAGCGAGCCACGAGAGGCGCCGGAGCCGCCCCAGGGAAACCCTGCAAGAGGGAGCGAGCCGCCGCGAGCCAGGGCTGCCTGTACTCCGCCCCTTCCCGGAGCCCCTTCCCCGTCTACACTGCCTGACCCTCACGGAACCCAGAGAGCACGACGAGGACACCACTTTCCCTATTATTTGGACATTTTTTCCCCCTTGGACACTTTATTTTGTTGTATTTAAAACTGCCTTTCCGAGGCCTGACCTCACCCCACTGTGTCTGTGTTGGCTTGCTTGCGACATCTGGTGGAGAATGCGGGCAGTGCAGAGCCAACCAGCGCAGTGGGCGCCATCTGATGACATCACTCCCCTCTCGCTCAGAAGACCAGAAGAAGCTGCGCCGGGGCAGAGACGTTGGGGGAGGCCTCCCAGCCACCAAAGGGCTAAGTGATCAGTGGTTCCCCTTTTCCCGCCCCTCCGACCGCATGGAGCCTGGATGAGGGAGGTAGCACCCCTGCGTGGGCGGCGCAACATCAACAGGAGTGTCGCTTGGGAGAGGGAGTGTGATGAGCCGGCCTCATAGGCCAATTATCGCCTCCCCCGTCCTTTAGCGCCGCCCTTCTCCAGGTTCCCGACGGAAGTGGGAGGATGAGAGGAGGGGCGCAGAACTGTGCGTGATGAAGCGCACCGGAGTCTAATGGTGCCTCATCACTGCTGCCGTTAAAAGGACTATGCGCGCCCCTCCTCGGGAGACCGGTCTCTCCCCTATTCATGCACACTGGTGTCCTCGTGGGACACCCCTACTGTGTCTGTGTTGGCTCGCTCGCGACAATATGTAACAAGGACACCTTAAAATAAAGTGTTACCGATTTCCCTTGCTCTTTAAGAGAGTTGTATTGTATTGTAGAATGTAACAATCACGGTTGTAAATTAATCTGCAAAAATATAACCAAAATCATTATCATTACTATTGACATATGGCTGCACACAGTATATCAGTTTCTATACAAAGTTTTGCATGCAAAATGAATAATGAATAACTGCCAAGTGGTCAGCCAATGATAATAGAAGTCATTTATGCAGTAAAAGTTTTAAAGGCACAGTGGCAGTCGACCTCTGAGGAAAATGGGGAGAAAAAGGTAATCCTACAACATGGAATTATAGAATTTGTCTTCTTTAAATTGCTGATGCCATGATTAATAGAAAATGTAGTCAAAGGGTTTTTTCTTAAAATTATTTTCACCTCTTACTCTCTGAAGGTTAATTGCCCGGGAATTTTTATAAGGCTTAATCTGCAGCGAACCTAATATACATAAAAAGATGTTTGCACTGAGAAAAATCAGTATGTTTTGCATTAGATTGTAGATGATGCAGGTTTTCACACTAATATACCACGTGCTACTAAATTTACTCCAATGACTTCTACGTGCAGAATTAACAAATCTCTAAACCACTTTAAATCAACTACTTTTCTTCTGGCTTTGGAAAGCGTATATTACTACTGTGACAGTTCCAGTGTCCTGGAGGGATAATGGAATGTTGCTTGTCTGTTTGCTTTAGAGTTAGAAACACGGAATGCCAGCAGTGCTCTTTAATCTTTTAATTCCATAAATGAGTTGTTAATTGAAACATGGGGGTTTTGCAGCTGTTTTGGCCCAGAGCACTCTGTTTAAATGATCATAAACTACTGTGGAGCATGGTGAATGAGAATCAAATAGATATTAAACTGTTAAATTTGTACTAAAACTGCATAACCTCCCCACCCAGTGAGCTCCGTGGCCTCGAATGCGCTGGAATCCTGCTAACGCATTGCAGTCTGGTGCCATCTTTTAAGTGTTAAAGGGATAGATAGTTCACCCTAAAATTAAAATGATCCCATGATTTACTCACCCTCAAGCCATCCTAGATCCCTATGATGTTCTTCTTTCTGATTAATACAATCAGAGTTATACGTATTTAAAATGTATAAATTACATTTAACATTAAAATATACATCAATTGTGAAACCTATATTTAGAAAGTGAGTCAATCGTACTATCATGCATGTAACATCGATCTGCTTAATTTCAGGAGCCCCCAGTTGTAATGGTTGGAGATAATGATGGAGTCCCTTAGGCATAACTGCCTATCAAAAAGATTTGTACTCGTTTTCATTTAATTGCAGTACATGCAGCTGTAAGCTCTTCACTTGGACAGGAAATAGGAAATATGTGGCCAGCTGAAAAAAAGAAAGAAAAAAAGAACAAGCAGTTTGATTGTTGTTTTGTTTTCTGAGGAAGACGGTGTGCAACAATCTCATTAAATCTGGATCCAGCATTGCTCTTGTGATGATGTGCCGACCTCCAACATGCCGTTGAACGCAGTTATTTTGCCTGGAATGGCAGTGCAAGGTAAAACATTGACTAAAAGACATCTTGCAGTGCTCATGTCTGGGCTGTCTGTTCTGAACCTGCTGCAGCAATATTGAATAAAAACAGAATAAGCCATCCCGCTCAGCTCATTTTATGAACAGAGCTTGAATGGGTGAATAAAACTGTCAAGATATGGCCAGGTCATAAATCACTTAAAAATAAAAACAAATAAATAATGGTATATTTGTCTACGAAAAAGAAATAGAAGCCTGGTTTGTACACTCCTAGAAATAAAGGTACAAAAGCTGTCACTGGGGCGGTACCTTTTCAAAAAGTACACTTTTGTATTCTTTAGCTTCAAATATGTACACTTTAAGTACTAATATGGACATTTAAGGTACCAGAGTAGACAACCATGCATTTTTTGATAAGGTACCGCCCCATTGACACTGTAGTTAGTAGACAATAAAGCCCTTATTCATTACTACAATGCGAAATCTGGATAGAAAAGCTAATTGGCGAAATGTTTTAACTGAAAAATCAACACTAATAACTACTTACACAAAAGGAACATTTAAAATTATATTTACTTTATAAAAACGTAAAATATAAAACAAATGATAAAAGTGCAATCGTATTACAGTACAAAACTACACAGAACAAGAACTGGTTACACAGATGTATTCAGGCATACAGTATTGGATTTTGTTTTCTCAGTCCACATTGCTGTGGTTATCACTATCATTTATCACGTTTGCAATTAATCCTGCATTTAATTATGGTTTTCATTGCAGTGCACATTCATGGAATTAACTGGAGTTTCGAGCTAAAATTTATATTCTAATAGTGGTGATCCAGCGTGGTCTGATGAAGGGGCCTGGAACGCAATTTCAACCCGAGTCAATAAGCTGTCCAGAGGGCATGACTACCCTATAGCAGCAAACCAAACTTTATCCACTTGACATAATTTATAATTATATGGTCAGACTTTTAATTAATAAGAATGGATTTTTTCTTCTCACAATACAACGATCAAACTATCGTTAGATTTAGTGCAGGTTGTAGATTTTTTTCAAACACAACAAAGCCTTTTAGCGCCGCTCACTGGACATTTGAAATAGTAATGCAGCAAAATGAACTAAAGCGAACCTGAGCACAGGAAGGTGAAAGATGACCCTTTTCACCTTTATTTGTGTAGTGCTTTTCACAAAATATGTAAGTACTGTCTATATGGCAGATATATAGTACTAAGATACTCTTGTGAGATTGACACATTCACTTTTACAGGAAAAAAACTATGCAGTTTACCTTTGCTGTGTCTTTAACATAGTGAAGGGATGATAAGGAGAGGAACAAAATACACAAACCTACTGCAGCACTGCAGTGAAAGGCAAATCTGTCCAATGCATCAGCGCCATCGGCATTCACCAGACTTGTGGGCCTGTAAGATTTGCATGAGAGAGCTTCATCCATTACAGCTGCAAGCTAAACTGTCAAGGTGAGAAAATACAGGTGGCGGTCCTCCCATCAGCTTTTCTACTTGGCAGTACGTTATCTAATGTGCCCTATATGCTGTCACCCCCACCTCCATTCAAAAGTGGATGAGTGACAATTAATTTAAGTTCCCATTTGAATAGTTGGATCAGTGAAGAGAGACAGAGGTGAGAGTGTTTGATGACGTGTGGCACTCATGTACAGAAGCCCATGCTGAAAATCAATGAGCAGAGGGAGGTTGATGTCAGATCGCTTCTTGATCCACCCATGTTTTCTTGTGAGATATCCAGTAGCAAATTAGCAATGAACTTAGCTTGCAAGTTTTTACATTTGTGACCCTGGACCACAAAACCAGTCATAAGTGAAGATTAATGTAGTTGCGGGAAAAATTACTGAGCTGTGCGTGTGTTGCGTTTGTACTAGTGTACTATGAATTAGAGCTGTAATCGGGCCTTAAAAGTTGGGCCTGATAGGGCCCGAGCCCGACAATTACATTTTGATTGACAGCCTTTTAAAAGCCCGAACCCGACATTACAGCCCGACATTATTCAAATGTGCAAGCACACAGCTCTTTTGCCTTTCGTCAATAATGAGTCATGTATACATGTTTTAAGATAATTTATTTATGAATAATGTAACGTTATAAGCTACAGGCAACTTGGAAGTTGGAACAAAAAATAAAAAACCCCTCTGTAACATCTCAGCACTCTAAATAATTCCAGGCATACATTTAACCTATAACTAGGCCAACAATAGTCTTATAAAAATAAGTATTTCTTTACAAATTAAAATTAAGATAAATTCAAAATTAAAATGTGTATTTGGAAATAACGAAAT
>JAUCMT010000051.1:14140683-14165338 GCA_032357475.1 Enteromius thamalakanensis
AACCTCCTCAGCATCCATTTTCGCATTTCTCTTGCGCTAATCAAAACGCATCACATGACCGCTCATTTACCGCGCAAACCCGAGCCCGTGTAAAATTGTATTAATTAAGCCCGAACCCGACCGAACCCGTCGGGTCCTGTCGTGTCCCGTCAGGTTCGGGCAAAGATCTTCAGCTCTACTATTAATGTCATTCCAGAGCTCACACTTCCTCGTGATGCGAATAGAATAGCGTGTTTGGCTCGTTGTCCAGGGGAGCAAGCTGGGAGCTCTGCGGAGCCCTAGGAGCCTTCGACTCGAACCCTGCATGCCCCCCCCAGAGGAAGGTGAGGATCGGTGGCTGAGAAAGGGTTGGTGGAGGGATTCAAGAATGAGATGCGGAATGGGGGAAATTAAGCTTATTTAAGGCGGAGACTCTCGGTTCCGATTGGCTGAACGGGTATTAGGCTGAGCCAGCCTGAGCCACGTATTCGTACGTGCTTCTCCAGAAATTCGTTTCTCAACATCACTAAATCGTCTTAGGTAGCATGATGCTAATGTTAGGTTATTTTTGGCATCAAAGAGAAATTTACATTTTTGATCCATACAATGCATTTTTAGCTATTGCTACAAATATGCCCCAGTGACTGATGTGGTCCAGGGTCACAGTTATTAAAAATTACAGCTGAAGTATTTATGATTCTTGATTATTTTTGTCACCAGAAGTGGCTTAATCATTTCTTCACTCTAATCCAGTTCCAAACCTATACTATGTTATGTATTCTGTGAAACATTTACTTATTGCAAAAATAGTCCATAAAACATTGGTATAATCCAAGCATTCATCGCAGTATGAATCCTGATCAGCCCCCTGATGTGAAATGGACTGCTCATGAAACACTGAAAGGGTTTATTTTGCTAAAATGACCAGCTGACTATAGGCTACATTGTCCAGTTTATTACACAGCTACTCACCAAATGAATATGTAGATGTAAAATAATTATGAGTACATTTTTGTTTTTAATATTAAAGATTCTGCTAAGAAAAAATTGCACAATACAAACACTCTAACAATATTATCATAATATTAATACGGAAATCTTCTGAGGTCACTATCAATAAAGATAATAGCTTTATTGCAAAATGATGGCATGGATGTCTTTCTATGAAACATGAGACATGAAAGTAATGCATGTTCAGTTTACCAGACAAGCCTTTTGATAAACAGCTGCTCAATAGCATGACTGATCAGTCAAGTAATCCAGAAAGTCATGTAATAATCATGGATAATCTTCTCTCCCAGAGGGGGTTTCCATCAGTAGAAATCACTTTCCTAGATAGCACACCTAGATAGCTTTCCAATCGCCTCCCTCTCCTGCTCTTTCAGCGAGATGTTGCAAAATTTTTCTAGGAATGATTTGAGGAAAGTAATTAATTGCACCCGCTTTACTATAACACATGCTAAAACTTGAAGATAGATAAATAGATAGATAGGTTTGTCATACCTTTTAAATTCCCTTTTTGTCAGCCGTTGTGTTTATTGCACTAGTCATATAAACTACATTTGCTGTTGTTTTACTATTTATAGAATTGGCGTGCTTAAGGATAAGCTCATCAGTAGGTTTCGGGCATTCTAGAAATGACAAGAAATAATGGGCAGAGAAGAGAAGAATGAAATCTGGAAATAACACAAGCTAGACTTGAATGCAGAGTTAACATTCTGATGGACATGCACTAATCGCCGTCTTATTGTGATGATTGTTTTTGGTCAGCCCATTTAATCCGTTTCTTCAGTTTCTTTTGTACTCTGCTTGTGTAGAGTATATTTCTGCCCTCACAGTCAACGTCATCAGGGAGACATTTAAGACAAACTCTTCTGTATGATCCTGCTCAGAATGAAAGAGAAGATTCTACTTTTCTCCCTGTGGTTGAGTTAACACTCCCTGACCTCACAGTGACATTCACATCTTGCCTGGGAATCCAGCCACGGCAGTTTGTTAGCTTGGGATTAGCCGGCGGATGAGTTCACAGAAAGAAGCCTGCCTCTCCTTCACAGCTTCAGTCCCACCGCTGGCTCCATCCCAGCACTCAATACCAAGCTGCTCAGGTTAGGATTTAATTGCATGTTCAGAGCTATAACAGGCGCTCTCTTTGGAGAGTGTTTTGGCGGACTGCCATCGGAGAGCCAATACTGACGTCTGACCCCCTGCATTGGAAGCAAAGTCACTGGGGTGACACTGTGTGTTCAGATCGGGAGCAAAAAGAGCAAGAACGGATGTCCCGTTACGCTTTAGGTGACTAACAGTTTTACTCCCGGGGTCTCATGTGCTTCCGGGGGTGTTGGGCTGAATAGAGGGCATACCGTGTACTTGCTCTTGCACTGTGTGGTTGTCAGTGTTGTTAACAAAACCTATTATGTTGTCACCTGCGCCTGACACCATGAAGGGTTACCATTGCCATCAACTACTGGTTTCAAAAAAATACCCTTAAACACTCTTTTGGTGTTTTAATGGTGTTCAAATCACACTGTTAAAAAACACATCAACAGCGCACAAAGACAAATCTATTTGATATCCTGTTTATAGTTATTTACTCTGACTTAGACTTCTTAAGAGTTCTGCCTGTGCCAAGCAGTTTCCAGCAGACTTGGTCAAATGAAATGGTTTTGACTTCATCCAATGATAGATCTACGATGCAAAGGCCTTCGGAGAATTGTACCCCAACATGATTGTCTCGGCCTTATTTGCTTCCATGTCCAATGGAGCGGTGTCCTTGACATTGTAAGTGAAGAATATGGCCTGCAGAATGATGTTGATATCGGCCGAAGGGCCAGTAGCAGTTCTTCTGTTTACTCTTTGTTGATAATATGGTCAAAGGAGGTGAAAGCAGGTTTAGACTGTGCACATTTTTGTCAATCTTGGTGTTTTCTGGCAAATGCCAAACGTCCTGCACAGTGTTGGACTGTAAGCACAACCCCCACCTGTGGGCGCCAGGCCCTCACACCACCCTCATGGAGTCTGTTTCTGACCGTTTGAGCAGACACATGCACATTTGTGGCCTGCTGGAGGGCATTTTGCAGGCCTCTGGCAGTGCTCCTCCTGTTCCTCCTTGCACAAAGGTGGAGTCCCTCCTACGGCCTCCTCCACGTCTCCTGATGTACTGGTCTGTCTTATGGTAGCGCCTCCATGCTCTGACAAATACAGCGTGCCATCCTGGATGAGCTGCACTACCTGAGCCACTTTTGTGTGTTGTAGACTTTTGTGTGTTACCACTAGAGTAAAAGCACCACCAGCATTCAGAAGAGACCAAAACATCAGCCAGAAAGCACAGGAACTGAGAAGTGGTCTGTGGTCACCTCCTGCAGAAGCACTCCTTTATTGGGGGTGTCTTGCTAATTGCCTATAATCTCCACCTGTTGTCGGTTCCATTCACACAACAGCAAGTGAAATTGATTGTCAGTCAAGTGTTTTTACAACATTTTGTCCCACTGTTTAATGCTTAAAATATTGCTGTGAGGGCTTAATATGAATTGCAAATTGCCAAAGCATGAGTTTTGTTGAAAACTAAGAATTGGCAGTACATGTTAACATTGCCCGTTACTTTTAATTTGATTGAATTTTACTTTAAAATGTGATGTTGATTAAATTAATGTTTAAAATAAAAACAAGGATTTTTAGAAATGATCATTAAATCTCATTAAATTGTTCATTATTATTATTATTAGCTGAGAGATAAAAACACAGATTTTCTTCGGTGTATTCCGATGTTATACCTGTTTGCTGTGCTGTTGTTGTTTTTTGTTTCGTTTTTTTCTTAAAAAGCATCAATGCAAATCCTGACAACTGTACACACGTTCACGTAGTTGTAAGCTAGATATTTAGCAACTACGAAGACAAATGTATGCTTTCAGTGAGCACTAAAATAGACACAAACCCTGCAGCCAACCCTGCAAGTCAGCACTTTTTTGCTAAATGTTTTTTTCACCCCGTTCTAGAAGTGCAGACACTTAATTGATCTTTAAAGTGCTATTTTACAGACAGAGACTTTATGACAGCCCAATTATACAGCATTCTGGCAGCATCAGTGCGATCGAGAACTAATAGCTACGCAACCATCAGTAACACTTACTTGCATTAATAAATCATTAACAAACATTACATAACATTAAACCCATCAGTAGCTGATGTACTTTCATAGAAGTAGTACTATACTATATTAATTCGTCATTTTAAACTAATTAAATGCGCAGTGAAAAAATAATCAGAATAATCATTACCTAGCCTATTTTAATTCACAGTGTCCATCTCACGAGACAAAACCTCAACCATATTTTAATGAGCTTTCTAGGTATTAGACATACAAATTCTGTTCATGTTCTAGTTATAAAAGAGGAAACCCTCTAATGCTGTTTTCAAAGGCCATCACACTCTAGCTTTTCTGCTTTTGAATTGGAATAAAAAGGGCTCAGGGCATCATTTTAATGATGTTTGTACACTGTAAACCAAACAGCGGGGGCATTTAAATCACATTCCATTATTGCAATTAACAATGACACAGCTGTTTAGATTGATGTTCTAAACTTTATATTAAATCTCTAAAGCATGCCCGATATCATGACTAAACCATAAAGCCATCCAAATTATATTGTTACAACACATGGGGACTCAAGCCAAAGCCAATGTTCAGAATATCAAAATAGTTAGTAATATAGCATCATTTGTTGCAGTATGCAGCATGTGTGGTGTGCAGTATGCACATATTGTGCATGCAAAAACGTATAAAACAGCACATTTCTTGGAAATGATTCTTAGTTAATTAGTTCATTGCAATATAAAATATATTTATTGTTGCATACTGCACAGTGCCTTACATGCTACATACAGTAAATACTGTACGGTGACGTATTTCCATTCCACTGCTTGCTGCAGAAAACCTATTGGAGATGCCTCAGTGTGTTTCTTTCCGTAACACCAGTAAAAGCTAATCGGTATCAAGTCTCTCCTGTGTCGACCTGTTCTTTCATTGATGTTCCAGGGAGTGTTTTTGTAATGTATGGTGTGCTAATGAGGTCTCTGAGTGAGGGGGAGAGCAGAATAGGGAGTCATTATGATGTGGGAGACAAGAGGCAGTGTGGGATTGAACTGTTTTGTCTCGTGGGGCTGAGTGAATGACTGACATTCATTCAGACAAGAGGTTCTTACATGCCTAATCAACCTTCAGTGAACGTGTCAGCCTATTAGATATTCAAAAGATTATGGGGGAAAAAGCAGCAGCACCAAATAACAAAAACAACCTGTGTGAAATCCAGGCAAGCAGTTTTTACGGGGATGGCTCCATTGTCTGTGGACCATGATAGGGATATAGAACAATAATAGGGTTCTTACATTTTTTTGCAATTCATAAACCAACAGTATGCAACAGTTGCTTCTCAAATCCGTCCCATGGGCCCCTACCACTGCACAGTTTGTATGTCTCCCTCAGCTAACACATCCGATTCAGCTCGTCAGCTCATTAGTAGACACTGCCAGACTTGTATTGTGTGTGTCCGATAAGGAAGACGTATGCAGTGATGGGGGTCTCCAGCACAGGTTTGAGAAGCAGTTCCCTACACCAGTGATTCTCAATTCCAGTCTGTCTTATCTAACACGCCGGATTCAGATCATCAGCATGTTGAGAGAGAGCTCCAGCTGAGCTGCATTTGACTGACACCATCTTCAAGTAGGGGTTTTACTGCTCCCTATGTCTTGAGAATAGGAGAATATGCATAATACATGTTTTATATATTTTTATATGCACTATATGGTCAAAAGTATTGGAACACCCCTTTTCCAATGAGCAGGTTTGATTGATATACACTAATTTCCAAATTTTAAGTACAGTATATAATGGTATTGTGTGCTTCTAATTGTATAGCAACATTTTGGACAGTGCCCGTTTCAGTTTGAACATGACAATGCCTCCGTGTATGAGGCAAGGTTAAAAAGAAATGATTGAGTGATTCATCGACTGGTCTGCAGAAACCTCAGGTGTGATTTGAACAGACCTTGAGCTAAAAACTCATCACAACTGCATTTTCCAAAAACTTTCACAGAGCTTGAAATATAATTTTTAAATACACAAATCTGTGTTGCCACAGTTTTGGAAGTGTCTTTTTTCCTTTCTGAAGAAGGGGGTGCCAATACTTTTGTCCATATAGTGTATATAACCCATGTAGCATGTGCATACTTTAAAGGCATATTTTATTTAAAAATTTTTTATATTTTTTTTGCATTAGTTGACTAACAATCACAGTAAATATTGCTCTGGCATTTCCGTTCAGAGTAAAGTACTGCATGCATTTATGCAGAAATAATTACACAGAAATGGTGAATAACATTTTTAATTCAATATGACATTTTAAAGCACATGACTAAGGTGGTTGTTTAAAGACCCAAGTCTCTTCTTCATATTCATCATATTTCCTTTTTCATGTCTAATCGGTCTTGGTTCATGTCGGAAAAATAAATAAATTAAAAAAATGTTTGGGTTTGTTCAAAACTTAGATTGTAAATGATGGATTCATTCATTGTACATTTCCTTTTAAAAGCACGCTATACACTCCTGAAAGGAAGATTGGCTCCGGATGCTGAAATTTTCTTATTCTTTATTTATTTTTTTTAATAGACCCCCACTGTAAAAGCCATTCATGTGATTCGAGTGGACTAAAAATAAACCTCTTTCCCAGGTTTCCAAGCAACAGGCTTCTGACACAGATAAACACAATGCTCGCAACAGCCCTGAACCCCGATGGCCTTGATCTGTTCTGCCACTCCCCTCTGAAAGCTTGAGAAGCGGAGCGCTGCTGAGTGATTACCGTGCTCTCGCCTGTGCCACCTCTTCAGCCGAGCGCTCACATGAGATAATGAAAATTTTCTGAACGTAAAGGGAAATTAATTGTTTGGTGTGTGGCAGTCTAATACAAAAGCATTCCCACCAGTCACTTCTAATAATGGTAATTACTAAGATCGGTTTGTGCTAATTACCATGCAGTATTGTAACTACAGAGGGCATGTTTGTGAGGCCAACCCTCAGCCGTCACTTTAGGAACCAGAGTTCGCCGGAGGTTACATGTTATACTAATGTATTTCACAGTTTGAAAAAGTTTTGTTGCAAGGGTATATTTTAATAATTTATGTAAATATTACTGTTCTTTTTCGAAATGCTTTCTAAAAAAGTTCTATGTTTGACTTTCTGTAAAAAGCTCAAGTGCAGAACAGAGCATGAAGCAATCTCCACAGAAAATAAGGCATCAGTGATAAAACATTTCTTCAGCAGCCTGAAATTTCACGGGGGTGGTTATTGATAATTTTGACAGTTAGAAACCAGTTTATTTAGCCTAGTCCAAGTGGTCCTGAAAATCTGGTCTAGAACAAGGACTTGAGTATAGTCCTGTCTGGATTCAAGTATTACAAAACTGCTTGTCTATCAAAGATTAGTCTAATATTTATACTTGGATTGTCGTATATTAAGATTAAAAGTGTGGCTCTGTGAGAAAAAAAATAAAAATAAATAATAAATACATTTGACAATTATAAGTCATTTCTGATCTTTGTGTAACAGAAATAAATGAATCTCTTAGTTTAACAAAAAATCAATCCTTGGAACATGAAATTTGCGTAATCTAAAAGGATTTGTGTGCAAATGTAAGAGAATGGGTGCTTTAATGTTTAAAAAATACTAATAATTGTATCTGGTTGTTAAATAGAGCAGCGCATCATTTGAATGAAACTCCATGTCAAATATTGCTGTATTATCATTGTATATTATCAATGACTCTAGATGCCGCTAGATGGAAGGACTTTATAATAACTATGTTATGTTTGTATAACATAAAATAGGTAATTAAGATGTGACAGTGAAATAACCACAGGACAAAGAAACTGCTGTTTTCAGCATATGTAAACAGGCATCACATAATCACAGATTTATAACAATGTTCACTATTTAACATGAGTTTTTTCAAGCTCTCTAAAGCGCTCTAAACAGGGTTTAGTGATGCTTATGGTTTGCGGTCATTATGTAATGACTGTATCCATGCAAAACTAGCTTGAAATCCCACAGGGTTTGGGGAGGGGCATATATTTTGTGGTTGTCAAGAGAAATGACATGACCAAATCCAAGCTAAACTCCTGATTAGCATAATGTAGCACCCAGATGTCAGGTTCTTAAAAGTCACTTTGGCTCTAATGTGACATCTTGTATTCTGACAAACTGTGGCGATCAGTTTCATAAACTCTCAGTGTGTTCTCTTTCAGTGGGTGCTGTGAGTTTTACCTGTTGAGTTGTTGAAACAGAACCTTTTTTTCTGTATCGAATGAGTCAGACATCAGTGTATAATCACGCCACGAAAGACAGGCAGAGCAAAGCTCGCATTCAACCTTGAGCGCATGATGAGGTATAAAGAAACTCTGTTTTCATTTTCTGGTGTAAGCTATTTGGTGTCATCTGTCAGCTCTGGTAGTCCATCGCTCAGCACTCAAGCCTACAGCTTTATTTGTTTGCTATTTCATTTTTGCTGCCCTTCCTTCAAGGACCCATGGGACGGCCAGTGCTTGTTTTTGTCTGGCTACTCTGGAAGCAGCCATTCAAAACTAACCTGTATACATCTCTTCAGTGATTTGTCTCCTGTTCATTATAGAGCTTTATTATAGAGTATTTACATGCCTTAAAGCAGGGGCTGCACAATAAATCATAATTAGGGTTGCACGATATAAATATCACAGCCGATGCAATAGCGTATTATTTATAATTATCTCTGGATGAACTTAAGATTTATTTAAACATACTCATGATAGTCATGACAACTCTTGATTTGCATTGTATTAAACAGTGCATGATGATGTTAATGCGTTTGTTCTTGCAGGAATACATCCACAGCACACTGCAAATACTGCTGCTGCACGTATAACATATATGAAAAACCCCCATAGCATACTGTACATGATATCCCCACAGCAGGTGGAGCTGGGAAGGTGGAGGGTTTCTGCTATAGCAAATACTACTGTAGCTGATTATTTGAATGTTGAGCAGCGACCCCATTGGCTACCTATACAGGAGAGGACCAATCAGTGGTGCTGTGTAATAATGATGTCATTATTTCATATTGAGTGAGATCTATCGGACTGCTCCATCTCGAGTTTCATTCCAGAACTGTGTATGTATATAATTAACAGTAAATAAGCTCCCTCTGGTGTTTTTACAGCTCACTAACCAACTGTGAACACTGGATCATTTTTCTGTGGACATATTGATCACAAGCTGTTTTACTGGTGTATTTTGAAGGTTGAAATACTGATTGAGTGATTACATGAGGCATGATACATTTCAGTAAGTATTTTATCTGTCAGGACCTGATGTTTATTCATACTTATTTTGTACTGCTGTGTGTATTAAAGTAGAAGGGACTCGCTCTCCGCACTGCTGTATGAACTGAGGTGCTACAGCAATCTGTCACGCTATATTTAATAGGGTCAAATGATATTTATTGTTGGTATTTAGTGATAAAATGGACATTACATGAGAGGCTTTTTTATCAGAAGTAACAAGGGACACAGGTCTTTGACTTCATCAGATGCGAGCTACAGTACGCTACAAATAATGTGAAGGAAAACAACAGACCTGGCGAACCTGGCTTGAAATACAAATAATGTTTCGTTTCAAACAGAACTTTGAGATATTTGAAGTCTGACACTTTTTGGATTGACAAAATATAATGGACTCTCATTATCATGAATGTTGGAAATATAAACAGATATTTCCTTCATATATATATATATGGATGGAATGGAACAACTGAACAGAAATAAACCATAATAGTAGCCAGGGCCCAAAATTAAAAATCGACCGGCCAAGCTTATTTTTTACCTGCCAAAATTCTGAACGATTTAACACAGATATATCCTAAGCAAGTCATTCTGTATATTATGTGTGCTCCGGACAGAGCGGAGGGACAACATCATTAAAATCAATAAAGACAAACAACGTTTTGGTCATTTTAGTTTTTTTAATATAACTTGGAAATGTCAAATACTTTGAAATGAACATCTGATCTAGTCAGACTACTTGTTTTCTTCATCCATTTTAGTCATTTCAGAATTTTTCTATTATTTAGAAATGATTTTTAATGAACTCTTTTTGAACTGTAGTCAGACTCCTTGTTTTCTCTGTCCATGAAATCTGGCCTTCTGCTTCTGACGCCACTAGCACGAAACTACCGCTACTGTACATTGAGTGTGGGATAGTTAGTATTAGTACACAGTCAGTTCATCCTTTAGAAAGCATTGTTCCAGCAGTAATAGTCATTAGTAAGCAGTTCATAAATACAGCTATAAATGCCTTGTTCTTGATTTATAATCATATCTATAACAAAGGAGATTTAAAGGCTTGTTATCTTCCAAACAGAACAAATAAAAACAACACAGAGGGATAAAAAACTTTTTTTAAGATGCAAAAAATTTTTGAAGTGTTCACGTGAATGATTATTCATGAAATTACATGAAAGATTTAAAAAGTCTATTCATAAAGTATCTGAAAAAGATCTACTTTATGAACAATGCATTAAATTACATTAAATAAAGACAAAATCAATAACTAATGTGTAAATAAAATAATCTTAAACAATAACTTATAATAACATATGATCCAATGCCATGTCTCAAGTCAAGAAAATGAATCCTCTTATTACAGGCATCCAATACTGACGCCCCACGACTGGCAAAATAAACATGTTTCCGTGAGCAGGTGAGAGAAGATCGAGTGCAAGAATAATCGCATGCAGATGAAATATCATGCGCCCGCGAGGGTTTGATATGAGCTGGCGGCCTCCTGTTTCTTCTCATATAGATCGGTTTGGTGCACTCGCTTATGAATGGCATAGATTTGTTGGGTTTGTCGTTCAGGCACCGCACTGAAATGAGGCACCGAAATTCGTTGATTCGGTTCGGTACATACCGGTTACTTAGCTACCAGTGCTAATTGTTTATTAGCAACCCTAATACTAGAATATTAGCCATTTATTAGAAATTAATCACATATTAATAACTTATTCTACATCCCTAATCCTACCCAATACTTAAACCTAACAACTACAGTAGTGATGCGTGGGTTGGGTATTTCTCCAACCCGCAGGTCCCGCTTTTATGAAAAAATTTGGACCGCCCCAGCCCGCACCCGCGAACATTAAATAGACATACTATAGGCATTGTAATTCAAACGAAAACAGCCTTTATTTAGGCCTCAAAGTGCTTAGAAACATCGCCCTATAAACTGGTATCAACATATGATTATGAACATGAACGATAAATCAGGTCATATTAATAAAAACATAATGACACACATTTTAAACATTTACAAAGCAGCGTTTTTTTCTTAACCCGCCCCAACTCGACCCGCGGGTTGCCCACGGGGTCCGCGGGTTACGAGACGACCCACGCATCACTAAACTACAGCACTATTAATAGGCATTTATATAAAGTATTGAGGGAAAAGTCGTAGTATATAGTCTTCTCTACTCTAAATGTTACCAATATAATAATAATGTTAATGATTTTCCCGTTTTCCGTTTTAAAATGAATATTTAGCCAGTATTTACCATATTTACATAAAGAGGCTAAACATATCCAGAACCTAAACACTATTTTCAGTCCACGTGACCCAGGTTATTCTTTTTCTCTATCTCTCTCTTTGCTTGAAATACTTCAACATTGTATCATAGTTTTCCATTTCTCTGCCTCTGAAATTTAATGAAGCTTGCTGTCCGTCTGGCTTTTGTTTTTCCCATACGACTATTCTGTGACTCCAGACTAGTTGGCGAGAACAAGCATCAGAGTTCTGTCATCATTAAGTACAGCAGCACCAGTGCATTGGGAATCTTGTCTCAGTTTCTGTAAACCTTCATTGATCAACTTCCACGTCTGGGGACGTGATGATAAGTGTAACAGGCAACTCTGCGCTGTCCTGACGGAAGATTTGTCACACGTCAAAGAACACTTTTCACTGCTCATCAGCAGCATCAAGCACTCAGGCCAGAGGTCATTGTTGATGTTCCTTTATAAAGAGCATACCTCAACAACAGTAAACTTGAAATGACCACAAAAAAATTGATAGACTGACACTGTGGAAGATTCAGAGGTAGAGAGAAGGCATGGAGCTCTTCATCAAGTGGTTTAGAGCAAAGATATAGGCAATGTGATTTCAGTGCCGCTAGTGGCATCAAAATGGAATTACAAAAATAATATAATCATTCTCAATAAAATAAAATGTATTTTCTCCCACATGGCTTTGGACGGACAAAGAGATTGCCCGACGGCAAACTTGCAGCATTGACTGAACAAGAATGATGCTGGTTGGGAAAGTAACACTAATGGTCGCACACCAATAACTTTTATTGCTTTTTATACAAATTAGGATTAAAGAGATAGTTAATGAATACTAAATAGTTCACAAAACTGTATTATGACATAAAAGCAATAGTGCATTGTTTGTCAAGTAGTGTATACTCTGCATCACATAATCAGATCAATATTTGACTTTTCTAATGTGTTCAAATTTATTGGTAGCTCATCTGGTACATCATCATTTTATTTACATGGAAAGGAATGGACTAAAAACACAACTCACTCGGCAAAAGAGCTCTAATGCTTGTAGAAGCAAGGAAAAATTGCAGTTTTGCTTTCATTTGGATTAATTTTTTAGTCTTAGCATTATTGATTCTTTTGAAGCCCAATTCTGCACAGTAGTGATTGATTTGAAGCCTGAGTCTGTGCTGAAGTGATTCATTTCAAGTCAGATTTTGCAGAGTAGTGATTAATTTGAAGCGAAATAGGGATTAATATGAAGTCCGAGTCTGTGGAGCAGTGACTCCCCAAACTCCCACAGACCTAATCGTAAAGTCATAATCATGAAATAGTTGATGGTTCTCATATACTTCTATAGTATGGATATATATGTAAGTCAGTGGCATCAACTGTTCGTCAACTGTTCTGTGTATTCAGCAGAATAATGAAACTCAGAAAAACAAAAAGTTTGAGTAATGAGGAATTTGTATTATCTTTAAACTGTTAAAGGTGCCAAGGATCTTGCAGAAGAAAAGTTAATGAAGAACAAGACAGAAAAAGTGTTAATGCCATGACTGGGCAGATCTGTCAGTGCTACAAACTGTGGTACTCAGCGCATGGTCTGCTGCGTCTTTTGGGAGCTTAGCTTAGCTGAAATATCACCATCAGCTTCTCGTTTTTTGTCTGTTCCTGTACAGCTCACTGCGTCAAACTATATTCTGCTGGTGGATTTCAGATATGATAGATCTTGGAAATGTAAAACAGTTCTGTCTGCTCATTTATCATGAACCCAAGCAGCACCAAAGCACAAGGAGTAAGCAAGCCTTTAGATCATCTCTTTAAATGAGGGAAAAGCTCCATCACTCTCCATTTTTGTTCCACTTTTCACAGTGAAAATTACCTGTAAAAGAATATCTCACCCCTGGTGAGCTAGGCCTGACGTTTGACATGGACCTTAAGGTAGAAGCTGCATTTAATTCAATCGGAATAAAAATGAGACCTTAAGGGATAGACTTGTGCATACTGAGCACAGACTTTATCCAGAATGCAGGGCTTTCATTTGATTTAAAACTGAAAAACGGAACATAAATTATAGAAAGAGAATAAAAGAATCAATTGGTTTTCTAGATTTCTACTCTAAACTTCCAGCAAAGTACCATTACATATATTACACATCTTATGAGTCCTGACAGAGCCCGCCTGCACTTTTACACAGTTCACCAGCTTTCGGCCTTTTTCAGACAGCTCACTTCTCCAGCCCTGGGGTGCAGTTAGCTAGAGGTGTAGGATGGACAGATGGTTTCAATCGTCCTTACAGGCTTTAGGGACCTCTCACCTTGCCCAGATCAACTCACAGGGATGTAGCTAGAGGAGAGACAGCTGTGTTCTAGCTGCAGTGCGACTTTTACAACCAGCATCCTCTTTGACTCAGAGCTAAAACAGATGAGAGTATTCAGTTCTTACGATTTTAAGACTAAACTGAGACATACAACTTTGGAAGCTGTAAAGTGGCAAGTACAAGTACATGAACTGGTCCGTTGGAGGGCAGACTTTCTTAGGACCTGCATAACAATACATTTATCCCAGCCGTAAGAAGCCAGCCAGGCTACCTGAAGAGAGTGCTTAAAAACTTTGGTAACACTTTATGTTCTCACATTTAATTGAATTACCGTTTCGGTAACACTTCAGATTAGGGGGTGAGAATAATGCATTAGTTAAGCATTAATTAATGGTTAATTGTTCACAAATAAGCATTAGTTGAACTCAAACACACAAGTGATTAAAGATTAACTTAATCACTAATTAACTTAATTTTAATCATTAATAAGTAGTGTGTTTTTGCTCAACTAATGCCTAATTGTGAACAAATCACCATTAATTAACCATTAATTAATGCTTAACTAATGCATTATTCTCACCCCCTATTCTGAAGTGTTACCGAAACGGTAATTCAATTAAATGTGAGCATCTCTCTGCATACTGTGTAATGCAAATGTACCAGACATTCAAAGATCATGCTTCAAATACCACACAAAGTGAACATGACGGTAACCCATACAAACCCAGACAATAAATCAATGTCTTCTAAAGTGGAATGTTAAAGACATTAAATTAATGAGCAAACTATGTAAAAAAAAAAAACACATAGTCCTAATTGTTAATCAATATAGCAAAACACCTCAGCAATCAATAGCATGTTATACCATGAGCTGATACTTTGCTGCCTGTCAGCTTAAATGTGTTGTATGATTTCTGTATTTCTGTATGCTTTTTTTATGGAAGGTAAATTTCCTCAATTCAGTCAGTTGAACCAAATGGTATAATAAACCCAGCTTATATGTCTGAACGCCCAGGGTACAGACTTTTGAAAGCAAATCCCTGCCGTAGGCTGTGGCAGAACTGCCTCTGGAACAGGTAATGTGCCGAGGATCGTTGGGTCAATATGCTATTGAGGAGATGAGAGGCGCAGAAGCTTGGAGAGCCTGAAACATGGCCCAAAGCTGGGGGAAAAGCCCAGTGGGACCTGTCTACCCAGGAGGGCCATGACGTTCACTGACCGTGAAACTGACAAATGGCCAGCAAAGCAGCCGCAGCGGAGTGCATGCGCACTGACAAGCCAACTGAGCTACGTGACCATAGGCACACATGTGCACACCCAATTGAAGCTGCAACCCTGGCTTCCTGTCACACTCTATAATGATACGGTATACAAACGCTAGAGGTTTGAGGATGTAAAATAGAAAGAAACTGTGAGATTTCCTTGCACACGTTCGCACTCGTGGGCTGCCATGTTTAAAGCTTGCAACACTTCTAATGTAGTGACCTTTGTTGTTTTACACACTCATCCCCTCTGGCACTCAGTAGATTACATACAGCAATGCACAGACACATGCTCTTCTTACTGTCCTCTTCTGGAAAAATATGTCACATCCTTTTGAGAGCTGTAGATTGTCCGACATGACGGGCACAAATTCCGCCCCCGGTTTCACAGCCACGGCCTTGGAGAAAGTCAAGGAGGAGCGAAGCAAATTTAGACGATGCTACATCAATCTGCGGAGAGAGGAACAGAATGAATTACACTGCCACCTGTGGTTCTTCACAGACGTGAACAAGAAGCATCTCGCAGCCATTAAACTGTCTGAGAGATGACTTTGACTCACCTTAATGGATCAGGCCTTGATACTCACTAATTAAAAGCTTGAGGGATCTATTTATAGGTCAGTTTATTCGACAGCATACAAGCTGTCTGCTAGTGACTCAGCTAATTTCAAGCAATGGCTCATGCTGTGTGTACAGTATACGCACAGGACGTTTCCCACTAGCTTTTGAATGCTTCTTCACAGTTGAACAGTCTCTTTTAAGCAGTTAGTGCTCCTTTCGATTTGTGAAGTGTGAATTACGAGTACGACCCGAGTTTCTTCAGTGAATTAAATGAAGTGATAATTGAGTGTTTGATGCTGCAGTTCTTTATTATTGCCCAATCTTCTGTTCTGTAGTCAGCATAAAGTCTCATTTCTTTATACGTGTCTGTGGTCTTATTGAGAACAATTTATCAGTTTGCATTATTTCAAAGAAAAAAAAATCCTTGTAATTACATTATATTTGCAATAACTTTTTAAAGTCTCAAAGACTTTCCCGTTTGGCTGATATTATCTAGGCCACATACAGCTATGTATAGTGGAATACTGTAGCTACTCTCCAGGCATTGTTTGGCTTGTTAAACTACTGTAGATAATGCAACCGTTCTAAAACATCACCAGCAGTTATATTATATTATTATTAAAGATTATAGCAGTAGAAATTAAACATTTAAAGGTATAGTTTCTACTGAAATACTTAAAATGTTTAAGCACAAAAAATATATATTTTGAAGAAATATCAGTTGGTCACAGGATGTTGACTTCCACAGGATGGAGAAAAAAAATGCTATGGAAGTTAATGTTTGCAAACAACATACTTCGAGCTGTCTTCTTTTGTGCTCAGCAAAAAAAGAAACTCATACAAGTTTAGAACCACTTAAACCCTTAGTAAATGATGAACTGAAAGTGAACTGTCTCTTTAAATAAGATGTGCTGATACTGTACGCTTATTGTCTTGTGTTAGTGGCCTCATTTTTTATTATTTATTTTTCATATACATTAAAATTCCATCATTTTCTAGACTTGGAATTCTGCTTAGAACATGATTGTCTAGAAGAGTCATAACCTTGTGGGCTGATTGCAGACATATGGTGCAGTAGCTCCTCGGGCGACCCGTGTTCAGTCCCAGCCTATGGAGAGCCAACATGGATACGGCATAGACAAGAGACTTAATGAAATGTATGACCAATTTTATTTGCATACATAGACTATAATTATGTAGGACGGTACATCATATAACAAATCTCATATGCTTGATTGCTTGTTTCTTAGAAAATTGTAAACTACTGTATATTACCTCCCAGCTGTAATCCGCTTAATGCAACTGTAAGCCGTGAAGATTTCACAAAACATTAACATCACCATTTTCTGAAAAGCTGCTTAGAAACAATATGCGAAGTGCTAAATTATTCAATTTGACTTGGCATGTATGTAAATTTACTTAAGTCAAGTCGGGCTCAGTTTTAGTATGTTCTGTAACACCCGCTTCTCACAGTCCAGTCAGTTCTCGGAAAGACCAAATAATTTCTTGTTGAATATCTTGAATATCTTTTAAATACATTGCGCTGTAAAAGTTGCAAATACTGTCATGCTGACTCTCTCTCTCTCTCTCTGTTCTTCTCTACATAGATTAACCATCCATGCTGAGTGTCCTATGCATCTAGAGGATTTTCCTATGGATGCCCACGCCTGCCCGCTCAAATTCGGAAGCTGTAAGTAATTCTCAGTCGTCGTCAGATTGTATAATTGACAGCTGCTCGGATTCTCTGGAGTATGTTAGGTACATGTTGCCTTGTGCGCATGTGCACTGCGCTCGGTGATGAGCTTGACATCAAAATTCCTGTAACATACTGAACAGGATTAGGCGGGTACACGTTGAGCATCCAACTGCCTGTGACTACAGACAGACTCCTGTTTGTCTTAAAGACAGTCCAGATCGGAAAATGCTCAGCAGCTTATCTTCTAGACACAGCTCAGAGAATCCAATAACGCAGTGTCTTTCTCCACAACTCAGAATGGCACATAATGTCACACCTGATGCTTATTACCCATCTGCTTTTGCTCCTTACAATAAACAACATCTTTCCAAGTCAGCATTGTCGTTAGAATGCAACATAAAACCCCAAAGGCAGACTAAAAATATGAACCTTGTTATTCTCATGTGGAGTCACCAGTCCTAAAACAAACAAACGTGTTTCGTAATTCCCCTTCTGTGCAAAGCCTTAGATTTATAGCCCAGCCAATGACACCAAAGGTCACCATGACGCAGCAGTCACACCTTTATGAATAAAACATCCTACTGGGCAATAAAACAAAAGTCCTCTGCTCATACATTTTCAGTAGTGCCTTTCCGCCAGTAATACCTCTTTTTGACAGGCGCAGAATGGTGACCCCTCATTGGATCTGTGATTCATGCAACAGAAAGACAGCACAGAATCGGCTCTTTAGCAAAACATCGTCGTACAGTGGGCTGCATAATTAGTGGCTTTGTTAACAACAGTCGATTATAAGCACTGTTCTCTCAATCCCCCAATCGACCCGCTCATTTGCTTTTATGTTTATTAAACATAAAAGCAAAAGCGCCTTATATTGCAGTTACAAAGTTGTCTGTTCGTTTGTCTCTTTAAAAGATACCAGACACGGACTTTTCCCAGACACGTTTTCCCACTTCTGTTTAAAGATCTGAGAAACAGTAGAAAAGCACTCATTTGGGTGGATATTTTGCATTGGTGCAGAAATGTTATCGTAAATATTAATAACAGCTTGTTTATTCTCTTTTAAAGCAAGCTGAACACATCTTCAGCTTTAATAAACTTGATATGATGAATAGTTCGAAACATCACATAGACTTTTTGTCTCATACACTGGGATTTTATGGGACTAATTAATCTGGTAACTGTCAAAATAACCACTGACTTAGTTATCACAGTGCCAGAAGTGCCCTATACGCATAATTATTATGCATCGCTACGGAATACTTGATTCTAATTGGTGAGTCATGCCAACCAATGCTTATTATGGTCTTTTTTGTTGAATTTGCTCATAAAAGTATTTTTTTCATTAACAAGGGAATTTG
Source organism: Enteromius thamalakanensis (assembly GCA_032357475.1). Taxonomy (NCBI): domain Eukaryota; kingdom Metazoa; phylum Chordata; class Actinopteri; order Cypriniformes; family Cyprinidae; genus Enteromius; species Enteromius thamalakanensis. The sequence goes on from JAUCMT010000051.1 coordinate 14,159,470, forward strand.
TGCGCAAACATTGATAGAAAGGCATTGTCTATTTACTTCCTTTTAAGCATTGCATGATTTATTTTGCTTGTTTGGGGTTCTGTCCGCGCTAGCAAAAGAATGCAGACATTCAAGGACCATTAGTGCGAACGACTTAAAAAATCATCTTGATACGCAAACGCATTACATTTTTCTCCTTCTTATTTCTTTTCCATTATTTGGTCTGGTAAACAGGTAAAAGGGTCATTTCACACCAGCAGACCGAGTGTCCGGCTTTTATTTGACTGCCAGCCATGATGATTTATAATTGAAGCTAATGCATAATGGCCAACAGAATACAGATTTAAAGACCAGCTGCTCGTTTTACAATAGACAACCATTTGAGCATTGTTAATCAAGTTATAGCAAGGTCATCCGCATAAAAACTGTGTTAGAAAGCAATATTCGCTACAATATGTCCTTCTCCAATCCAATTTGATTGGCTTCTAATGCGTTCTCTTGTGTTCTGTTCTCGTTCTCGCTCTGAACCCCTTATTAATTGAGTTTTAGCCCAAGCACTAAATTTAAGACTTTTCTTGTAATGTGCTGAAAGTCTTTGACATCGTTGACCTTTTCAGACTATAGATATTTCTTGCTGGCCAGACTAAATAAGAACCGATGCCAGTCGTACATTTTAAATATTTATTTAAACATGGAATAATGCACTTCATTATCAATTACTATTCATTATGAATGAAGTGGCATTCAACTTGATGTGTTTAGCTTTTGATTAATGACCTTCCAACAGAATAAAACAATAACGTTTCTCTGTGGCCATCAAAATTTAATTAGCAAACCTCAGCCTGCTGTGTGAATTATGTTTCTAGCGTTAAGCCTGCCAGCTTTTCTCCCGCTCACTTGCTCAGAGTCGTGTGGGCGCACATGTGTCTGTCTGTGTATGTGGGTTGTTTGTTCTGTGTACAGACCTCGAGATAATTGTTTTTCATGCTCTTTTGCAAAGTTCGTCCTCGTGTAGTCAAACAGAATAAGTCTTGTGTTACATTTCCCTGTTATAAACATAAGATGCAAGGAAGCTGCTAATCGGAGAGAGCAGTTGACCTATGGTTAGTCGCCTTTTATTAAAGTTGCATTCCAATTGCCCCTACTGAGATGCATTTATTCATTTTACTGCCCCCTATTTTATCATTAGCTCTGTTTTGTTCCAAAGTACAGATTTTCAGTGGCTCTTTTTCCCAACCCTGCAACTATATCATTCATGGATTCTCTCAGAAGGCAGACAGACCAGTAAAATGTCTTTGCATTCCAATCGCAGTGCCTTTGGTTACCAGCACATCTTTTTAGATTGCATACAATTTTGTAAAATAGGTTGAATTATATATACACTAGACTTTTAATGAGCAAATAATGACTAGCCAAGATGAAATGTAAATACTGTATTTTGTACAATACTTATTCCAAAACTAAACCTAACCACCCTAGTGAAAAATAAATGTGCTTAAATGTTTTTGAATTATATTTATTTCATACCTAGTGTACTACAAATAATATTGAATTATGTTAGTGGAACTATTGTAAGTTTACTTTAGGTACACTTTAAATATTTTGCATTTAAAGGGCAATATTACACAATCCTCATTAAAAGGGACATAAACACGCAATTTAGGCTTATTAATAAGAAATATGCATTGTGCACAAGTAATACAGCAAATAACATTGAGTTCAAATTTTTATACAAGTAGGTCTCGAGTTATATGTCAGTAAATATGTTAATAGATTAGTATGAAATAAATATATTTGAAATGTATTACTTTTTTACTAGGGAAGATAAATACATTGTGTTAATTGCATGCATATTAATGCACTGTTACAAAGACACCTTAAAATAAAGTGAAAACAAATGTGTTAATATATGTATACAGCATATAGAGGCTAACACCCCTTAGGAAGCTGAACAGTTAATACTTAAAATCACAAAAACTCCCTAAAATACACTAGTGATGGGTCATTCATGAACTACTTGTTGATTGTGTCTGTCACATGAATGAAAAACATTCCTCCTCATATCTGATGTGAGGATGCATTAAATTGATTTCCTTATTCACAATCTGATCAAGATGGTGTAGGTCAGTGGTTCCCAAACTGGGGGGCGTGGGTATGGAGTTATGATAAGGGGGCGTGGCAAGGCTATAAACTATATCTGATTCTGTTTCATCGAACTGAATAAAAATAATATATTGAGATTGAATTTTTGTAATTCTGCAAATGTTTTGGGAACCACTGGTGTAGGTGGACATGTTCCATCACTATTATTAAACATGAAAGTTAGATACACCATATAGAATTTCACACAGATGAAAATGAGGCTGTGAGGAATAGACATGTCTGAATTCATGTGTGAAAACGTATCCCAGAGTGCTAATTACACAAACATGCACTAACATGTATTCAAGGTTATTATTCACACATGAACGACACACATATGACTTTGGTCAAAGTTAAGGTTAGAGCATGATGCCTTAACTTATGGATAGGGAGTTGGACTTGTAATGCAAAGGTTGCGGGGGTTGAGTCTCAGTTCCGGCAGGGATTGTGGGGGGTGGGAGTGAATTCCCAGCACTCTCTCCAATTTCAATAACATGACTGAGGTGAGAGCCTTGAGCAAGGCACTGTTCCCACAACTGCTCCCCGGGCGCCGCAGCAATGGCTGCCCACTGCTCCGGGTGTGTGTTCAGGGTGTGTGTGTGTGGTTGATCACTTCTCAATGCTGTGTGTGTGTGTGCACGTCAGATGGGTTAAATGCAAAGCAAAAATTCCAAGTATGGGTCACCATACCTGGCCACATGTCCCTTCGCTTTTATTGTAGAAGTATTGTTTTATGTGCATTACTGACATCCCTTCAGCATGTAGATATGGAACAAATACCCATGTAGTAAATGGTAAAAGTAAACACTCATCATAAATGTTTATAGAAGTTTGGTCAGAATAAACCAGTACTGCTTTGCTTTGTCTTTCTCAGATGCCTACACAAACAACGAGGTTGTCTACATCTGGACAGCAGATGATGAGAAATCTGTATCTGTGGCTCCTGATGGCTCTAGACTCAACCAGTATGACCTGTTGGGCCATGTCATTGGCAAAGAGACCATCAGCTCTAGTACAGGTAAGGACCTTTCACAAAACAGCTCAGAAGTGCTGGTAATGTTCTAGGCAAATGGTAGGGAATGAAAAAGTGTAAAAATTACATTTTTACGCATTTAAAAACATTGCATTTCTGTTATTTGTAATTTTAATGCATTATTTTCTATTATTCTGCTATGTGGAAAATGCAAGTAAATCATGTTATCTTTATCGTCAATGACTCTGAAAAGTGCATAATCAGTTACTAAAACCAGCATTTTCAGAGCCGTTTCTATGACGTGTTGATGATGCATTGACTGAGAGTTTCAATAAGGATGCAGATACGGTATTGTTATGAACTGATATATTGATTGCATTTATACTGAGTCACAGCATGTTAATGTCATAATTGTGATTACCCAGCTTGTTTTCCAATTTATATATGTGTATTCACCCTGAATGCTGCAGCCTTTTAAAAGGTACCATTGAAATATATGAAACATCTGCCTTCCTTTGTTTATCCGTATTTGAGGCATAGTTACAGATTCATGCTGGAAAATGAAAACCTCTCTTGCTCTTTAACACAGTTTATTTATATGCATGAGTCTGTAATGCTCTTCTGTACATAACCTTCCCTTTATGAAATCTCTCTTTTGCAGCTGACAACCTGAATTAATTAATTTTGCTTGCTTCCCACATGCTTTTCTCCTTTCTTCCAGCTTCGACATGCGCTTACAAATTCCATTTTGTCTGTTTGTAAAGTCATTTATCTAACCTGCTTTGCAAGCACCTAGCTTATCGATTGCATTCTGTCACAGTTATTGGGGTCACACAGCCTCTGTGAAGCAGGAAGGACTCAAACGAGTATGAGTGCACAAGAAAAATGTGTGTGCTCAATAAGACGATGTGCACATGTCAAAATGAGAAATGAAATTGACCTCAAGTCCACATTATTTGTGAAACCGAACTTGGTGGTAAATGTGTATGCTTTAATTAAAGGTATTATATAGTTCATAAAGGTCCAGATTCCAAATTTTCCTCCCAGCAAAAGCCTGGGTCCCACTTTGTATCAGGTAGACTTAACTACTATTAATGTACATCAATAATAATGTACTGTTTGTCTTGTTTCCGAAACACTTGTGGGTGGTATGGAAAAGGTTAGGTGAGGTTTAGTGGTATGGGTAGGTGTAAGGGGGGGTTAAGGTGTAAGGCATAGGTCAACAGTGTAAAAACTGACTAAATGAATGAATACGAGTACACTGAAAGGCAAAACCTATAAATAAAATTAAAAATGAACATTGGCAGACTGACATCTACTGTACAGCGGGTTGCTAAAATAATAAGTAATGAATCCTAAATAGACAAAACATTCAAAGACTTCTTTTGGAAAAACAGAAATCTAGCTTTGAAGTAGATATAACAAGATAATATAGCATATATATGAATGTGTGTGTACAGTATATGCATAATGAATTTAATGAAGGCCTTGTTCAATCAGATGCAGCTTCTACGTCCTCTTAGTTGTGTAAAGACAGTTTAAAAATAGTGCAACAATTCTATTTATAAGTATATAGGTGAAAAAATATGAACAATAATGCAATTGATCATGCTTCCTCATTCGTACGTAAAATTCCTTAATAAGGATTTTCCTTTCTTCTGAGCAATTCAAGCTTGAAATGCCACCTAATTGCAATTCCCACAGAATGCATTCTTGCATTCAGAAACAGCTGGATGGAGTGCAGCTGAGTGGAACAGAACACAGGGTTCTCAAGTATTTGAGAATCTGACACACATTTTAAAGGGGACATATACATTTTATTCAGTACAAACTCTATTTTCCATCTCCTTACAGGCTTTTTTTAGGCTTTTAAAATGTTCTGGTTGACTTATAAGTCATTGTCCTCATAAATGAATAAATAACTAAACACATAACTTGTTATTACTGTCCCTGTGGGGATATTTGGTCCCCATGATGTAAGGATAACTGGGACGGACCTCACACACAAATTGGTGTGGCACTATTAAAAAAGCTCTGGTTGTTTGTCAGTGCCTGAGAAAGGGTTTGTATCAACTTGCTTCCAGATGAGACACCTATTTTACTGTCCCCCCTCAGCTGAAATGGAAAAGACAAATGTTGCAGTGTTTGTTTTTAAAGCACCAGAAGCATCTGTTTATTTTTCATTTTGTCATTTTAATTGTCCTCTGCTCTGCCTCCCAGTGCAGGGAGAGAATGCTAACTCAGTCGAAAATTGCTTTTCCCACAGAGATTAGAATTTCAACCTCAGGTCTTGTTCAAGGAATATTTTATACACCCAAAAATGAAAATTCTGTCATTAAAAGAATACACTTCACAGAAGGCCAGGGGTTTTCTTTTCTAGAATGAGGACTGATCATGAACAAATACAGTTCATGTCACTATGCTATATTACAAATCTACTGAAGTCATATCTTGCCCAGCACTCTTCACTTTTGCACATTGCCAAATTTGGTTCTTTAGTAACTGACTCCAACAGCTTGAACAGGTTTGTTTTTGCTTTGGTACAAGCACAGTTTCAAGCTGCCGTTCATTGTATGTTTTTATTCCCAGCTGGACATGTGATTTTAAACAATGATTGTGTAGGGGAATAAATAAAGTGATTGCAATAATAAGCATTAAGTGTAATCACCAGAACACAACAATATGATCTTCTTTCAATGTAACACTTTAGAATAGGGGTCCAAAATAATGCATTAGTTAAGCATTAATTAATGGTTAATTTGTTCACAATTAAGC
>JAUCMT010000051.1:14178157-14188330 GCA_032357475.1 Enteromius thamalakanensis
AGCCAGCCGGTGTCAAATATATATATATATATATATATATATATATATTTCAATATACTAAAAAAGGTTTCAGTAAAATGGCCTTGGAATTGGCCACTGGTTAAATTATGCACAGAAGAAAGCATTTTATTTACCTGACTAAAAAGCAAAGCCTGTATCAGTATTTCAAGGCTGATGCATCATTTCACAAACATCGCTTTGAGACTGATATTTAATCAATCTCTGGATAGATGCCAGTTTTTCAGATCTCCACTGATGGGTCTAACCTGACATTTCACACAGATAATCCTGTTTTGTCATTTTCTTCCCAGCTCCACAGTGTAATGTGTAATTTATGGTTTCAACACACACTGCACATAATAGGCAACTGTCTCTGCAGAGACAATAGCAACTTTTGTGACATTTCTTCTAATGTTCCCATTGCTTTTCACTTCATTTCCAGATGGAGATAATGCCTAATGAAAAGTTTAATGAGAATCTTCTTTGCCATTCGACTTTTTGACACTCTACAGATCCTCATCAGCCATAGATTTCAATTTAATTGTCAGCCACTGACATTTATGGGAGCCAACAGCACTCAGTATTCATTTGAATAGCAGCCTCTTTTCAACAGCACACCATATATTGCACATTATATAGCTATGTTTTATTTATGTAGCACTCTTATGTAGTTTTATTTGCACTGAAGTCAGAATCTCTGCTTATAATATAACTAACTGCATTCTCTTCAAAGCCAGTGGCCGGTTAAAGACAAAAAGACGATTGCATATCTTGCATCTATTGCATTTATTTAGAGGTTGGTTTTTTTAATCACCAAATTTTATTTTACAGAATTGAAGGGCCATGATTTAATAATAGTGTTTTTGCTGAAATCTAGATTCACCCAATTGTTATTGTAACCAGAGCGCTAGTTTCATAGATCCAAACATCACTAATGGTCCATGTGGAAGCATATTCAAAGAATCCAATCCAATCCATTCCATGGACAAGAACTAAAAAGTATGTGTATGAAATATAAAAATCACCATCGACATCTGAAATGGTGTTTCTTAGTTATCATATCTGACAAAAGAATAAATTAGACACCATGCCCGGTTAAAAAAGTGACCACTCCTCACTAATGAATGTTGTAATCTAAGGCCCATAATAATTTCTTATGAACGTTATTGTGGCATCAGAGAAACACGTTTCCAGTGTTTACTCCCATTTCCTTTAAAAGCTTCCATCACTTATATGGATGCTTCTCTTTAGCCTATGACACCTTGTGCATTGGCATGAATCCCAGTGCTGAGAGCTTTCACTTAGAAATCAACTAAAAAACTTTGCAAAGTAAAGTGGTATGTTTTAAAAAAGTGTCCTTGAAACTCTCAAAAATGTTGAGTTTACAGTTAAATCACAGTTGATTAGATGTTTCGAGATCATATTTTTTTAAGCTCTCCACAAGCTGTGGTAGAAACCAGGATAAGCATGATGAATGTTCTGGTTCAAGACCTTTCTGTTTGGAGCTTGCATGTTGTCATGGGTTTATTTACTTGATGTTTGATTTACATAAGGTGGTGTTATTCTGTAACCTCATTACTTACTCACTACTGGTTTGATACGTTGGTAAAAATGAACTAAAACAGCAGCTGACATTGCAAAAAAAATGACTTCACGTTTTGTAATACTTTTATGTTTTTAGGTGTCACAACTGTCTTGACCATGACGACACTGAGCATAAGCGCCCGGAACTCTCTTCCCAAGGTGGCCTATGCAACAGCTATGGACTGGTTTATGGCAGTGTGCTATGCTTTTGTCTTCTCTGCTCTCATTGAGTTTGCCACTGTCAACTACTTCACAAAGCGCAGCTGGGCCTGGGATGGCCAGAAGGAGGCCCAAGAGATGCGGGTAAGATATGGTTTATTACACTAGAAGTAGGCTGTGAAAGATGTTGTAAAAGTACAGTAATACCTGCACAAGTGTGTACAGTTAACATGAGTGCTTATATCATATAAATATATGTCATAGAGATCATTTGAAAAAGAAAATACAAAATTGACGAAGTTGGTTTGTATTTCTTTTTGTGAAAATGCAGAACACTTTACTAAAGCTTGTGTACTTTTAGAGTGTTTCTCAGTGAGATCAATCACTGTTTCATTTTCCAGTATTGATTTTTTTTTACAAAGTTACTCCCCACAATAAGCAATAAATATTCAGCAGATAAATCCTAAACTAATGTGGGCTTTCTTGTTAGCAAGCTTGTCACTATTGTGGTTGTTCCTGTTCAATAAGTTTGAGGCTGCCAGCCATCTCTCTCGCTCTCCCTACTGCTTTTGCTTGCTCTTGATTATTGCCACCCTCTGTCCTGGCCCTGATAACCTCTGAGAAATGAAGTGCTCAGAGCTAATGGATGGGAATTGCCAGAGAGAAAGCTTGGCAAAGTGCTGTATCGCTCACAATATGAGTAGATATTGTACCTGTAAACCCGTTATATAAATTCCTGTTTCGTGCTGTTGTTCTTCTTCAAAGCTACTTCCTCATTAAATGTTCAATAGAAAGGACATTTTGTGTTTCTGAGGAAAGCAGTAAAATGCTGAGAGCACATATAGACTTGAACATGGAAGATAAAGTCGCTTTTTAAAAATGTATGATTTCTGTTTAGAACAAAAATTAATCAATATAATTTAGTTTAGTTGCATAAATGACAATTTAATTACGATTGTATAGGTAATATAGGCTAATAGACAGGGATGCACAGAAGTGCTATTGAAAATAGTGAGGTCGTACGAATTAGTACGAATTGGCACAAATTTAGCACCTCGTAGGAAGATACGAATTGCTTGTGAGACTGTGTTAGTATTGCTGTATATGATTTCCATTCAAACTGAGGCTGCTGTGTTCTGCTGTTTTACTCAGAGCAAAACACTTGTGACACTTAATTTACTGACGTGTTTCACCTGGTAGTGCTATAACAGCAGTCCATACAAAACATTAATTTGCCAGCAGCCTGCCAAAATAAAAGCTTGCTCATTTTAATTTTGAAATATTAAAGAAATAAAAAAAAATATTCTAAGTGTCCTATGAAATAAGTGTTTTTTGTTTTGTTTTGTTTTTAATACAGATTTTTTTTTATTGTATTGATGCACTTTATTTGTATTTTTTTATTATTATTTTATTATTTTATATTATAATTATATTATTATTTTATTTAAAAAAATAATTTAATAATGCTAACATTACTATTATTAATTATTTACATTTCATAGGGATATTTAATGGGTCACACTATGTAGTGCCAGGATCAACCCAAATTGTGCATCTCTGTTCATAGAGCTTAAGTAAAGCCCATATCCTTAAAGAAAAAACCTTTTCAATTAAAAAAAAATAAATAAATAAAATACTGCACAAAAAAAGAAAGTGTTTATTATGATCACATGTACTTTGCCAAATAGATTCTCTTTCCATATTGTGTGTCTGTGATTGTGATCTCATACTTCATAAAGCAACTGAAGCTATTGATAATCGGTTATGTGCAACAGGCGTCACTACACTTCTGTAATGATGGCCTTCTCTACCACTGGTACACCTAAAGGAAAGCTATTGGCTGCTTTTAAAATTGCTGGACCTTTGAGATAGAAGAGAACCGAATGGCTATTTATAGCCCAAAAGGGAATGATCGAAAACAGAAGAAAGCACACAGATGAAAGATAAATTGAAAACAGGTTCACTGGGGTTCCTGGCTGGAGAAAAAGCCCAAAACTGATTTGTTATTGTTAAAAAGAAAGAAAGGAAAAAGGATCAGCTCAAGCAACAGAGACAATCCGGAAGAATGAGAATACGTTTGTAAGAAAAGGGAAAGAGGATAATTATAGGAACAAGAAATGGGTTGTTATTGAACACTGATGAGAAACTGAACTGTTGAGATCTCATCTGATTTGTTTTACCGCAAGGTTGGGCTGGGTCATACAGTCACTGCGGTGAAAGTGGTGTGATAGCAAGAACGTGAGAGGTGCCTAACTGCGAGACATTATCGGACAGAACTCGCTGTGTACTGGAAACTGGTCACTGTACTCATTTCTGACTGTAATTCGAATCGAATTGAACACTGGCCTTGCTCTTTTAAAGTCTCACCGCTGATGACAGTCACTCTCAGTTGTTGATAAGAGTAGTAGGTAAGTAGTATGTCAACACTTTATTTGGATAGTCCACTTTAGACATTCTACTAACAGTAAGTAACTCTCCAACTACATGTCAACTAGCAGTTTGCTTAATTTTCTTTTAACACATTATATTTGATAAACTTTGTAAATATATGTCAACTTATTCTACTAACCCTAAACCTACCCTAACAGCCTACTCTAGAGAATGAGTTGACATTTAGACATTGCTGTCTAAAAATGTTTCAAAAGGAGAGAAAAATATGTGGCACTAGAATTTACAAATGGATGAGATTTTTCATTTTATTAATTGATCTTGGATGGTGATAATCGAGAATCTGTGTGCGATGGGAAATGCTAATATGAATGTTGCAGCTATGCAAATACCTAATTTCAGAATATATTTGTACAAGTATATGTGTGGAAGGAACTAAGTGGAAAAACCGTGGAGCTGCTGACAGACATACAGCCCTAACGGTAAAATGTCTCTGGGTTACTTGTGCTAGATGCGTCATAAGGCTTTTGCACACAGCAAAATCAGGTTCTGCGTCTGTGCATAAAGTGGATCAAGTGGAATGTGTCTCCCTGCCTTGGCCAATCAGACCTCGGAAAATGATCAGTAATCTCATGGGAGTCTCCTTTGGTTTCTGAAGAGATCTTAACTCATTTTCTAATGCTATGTTACGATTTGTCAAGACACAAAAAGATGCAATCACAACGAATGGAAACTCATTTCTCAACCATTTATTTTCAATACCGAAAAGGTTTGTAAAATTACTGTATGTCAGCAATTTGTTTCTGTTATTTCTCCCAAGTAAATTGAAGAGAAACATCCATAACAAAAGTAATAACATTCTCCTGGGCAAACACACTCCAATTGGACTATTTGAAAGTTTCAGTTTTTAAATTTTCTGATTAGTTTTATAAATGAAAAGGGATCATCTTGGGATGAAATCAGCTAATATATTACACAAGACAGTGTTTATTTCCATTTCTGACCAAACCATCGAGATTTGAAAATGCTTAATTGTGTTGCAGTGATATTCCAGTCAGTGGCTGTCAAACTCTCTGCAATAAAGATGACAGATATAGTTATTAAATAGCAAATTAAATATACAACCTACCTCATAAAATATTACAATCTTTCAAGCTACGGCTTCCTTGAGGTTTGCTGAGGTGGAAGCTCGCCACATAATTACAACTGACCATTGCATATCTGGCAGTCACACAGATTGTACACGAGGCACGGATCTTGTAGATAAACAATATCACTGTCTCAGTATATAAAAATGTTTTAATTACCCATTGACTGCTTGTGGGTTACATTGTTAGATAATACAGATATTAAGCATTTTCAGCTGCTCCGGTAGCCTTGCAGATGGGGTCTCCACATGAGGAGTTTAGTAGATGCACGCTTAAATTGAGGATATTACTTTGCGCAGCAGGAATCCAGAGTCATTCTCCTTTAATCTGAGGATGGCCTAAGGAAAAAACAGAGATCTCGTCATAACAAAAAAGAATATATATCACAATCATGTATAAAGCGCATGGTTCTATCCATCCATTCTCCAAACCACCTGTCCTCTGTAGGGCATGCTGGAGTCTATCCCAGGGACTTTGTGAAGCCTATAGTTTAATGATATACAAAGGCTGTTAATGTTATACTCACTTTTGCATTAGGTTATGGAAATGCAGCAGCCATTATCATTTGTATGATGAGGCAAGACTTCTTTGTTGGAGAAAGGAACCACAGAAGAATCCAGGCTTTACAGCTGCTGTTTTCTGGATCCTAAAAAGGACCACGGATTGTGGTCAGTACTGAATTTCATGTTTAGGACACATAGTCTCAAAATTTGATGGTGAAATAATATCTATAGTGAAATAATATAATACTAATATCTATCAATCTGAAAAAAAGGCATGTTTCATTTTCAGAGCAGTAATTCCCAACCACGCTTCTTAAGTACATGTAACACATTTCATAACCAAATAGACTGTATAAATATATATGCTCATATTACTACAGTGTTGTCTAAAAAGCTCATAAGAGCAATCAGCAAGACAAAATGTACATTTGCTTCAACATTTATTATTATTGTAAGGATGGCTCGACAGACGGTTGATCCATTTGCAACGCTTTATTCATGCAATCAAAGTCATACATGCGGCAGTCATCAGGGGCAGACATAATCACAAAAGACAGATCAAAACAGTACTGTGAAACAGGCGAAGGGTCGGGATATCAGGCGAGGTTCAAAAACACAAAGTCCAGGCAGAGTTCGGGGCAACTAGCAAAAAACAAGGTCCAGGCCCGGGCAAGGTTAGGGGCAACAAGCAGGAATCAAAGTCAATATAAACAATCCAGGTAGAATACAAGTCAGTCCAAAAGATATCCAAAGAATGCTCAGAGTTGTCGGGAACGATCAAAACTTTGCGTCGAACTGATCTCCGTGAATATTCCATAAAAGCAAAACACCTGTTCTATTACAATTTGTGCAGTCTCCAAAAACGATAGACTATTGTCAGAATGGTGTTGAAGCCCTTGGATGCGGGCAGGTCAGTAACGAAATCCATCGCAATGTGGGACCAGGGCCGTTCGGGAACAGGAAGGGGATGTAGTGGTCCAGCAGGTTTTTGTTTCGAGGCCTTACTAATGTTACAGGTCACACAATGATGGATAAAATAAATGACATCAGCAGCTTGTGATGACCACCAGAACCTCTTGTAAGGGCCTCGTCGATCTCGGCCATTATATCCCAGCGGATAGGAGCCACGATGCAGGGGGAATGATGTACTCGGGAGGCTTGAAATCTGACTGTGAGTCGTGTTGTCATGATAAGGCTTCAGCCTTGCCATTTTTGGACCCTGGGCAGTATGTAAAAGTGAAATTAAATCTGGAGAAGAGCAGCTACCATCTTGCCTGCCTGGAGTTGAGTTGCTTGGCCCCTCGATTGTATTCTAGGTTCCGATGGTCAGAGAGAACCAGGAATGGTAGAGTTGACCCCTCGAGCCAATGACGCCATTCTTCTAAGGCCAGTTTCATGGCGAGTAGCTCTCGATCTCCAACGTCATAGTTCCTTTCTGCCGGTGTAGGCTTGCGGGAGAAAAAGGCAAAAGGGTACATTTTACTCGGATTACAATATCTTTGAGACAACACAGCTCCAACTCCTGAATTAGACACATCCACCTCCACAATGATTTCCCTTCAGGATCTGGGTGAGGCAGAATGGGTGCCTTGGTGAAGCGGGTTTTGAGATCTGTGAAGGCATTCTCACTCTGTGGGTCCCAGTGAAGTGTGGTGGGTCCCTTCTTGGTCATGGCCATGAGGGGTGCAGCTACCTGGCTAAAGTTTGCAAACCCCAGAAACCGCTGGACTGTTGGAAAGGCCGAATAGCATGACCTGATATTCGTAGTGCCCCGTGGTGGTTGAGAAGGCCGTTTTCCATTTGTCCCCCTCACGTATTTGGATGAGATTGTATGCACTGCGTAAATCAAGTTTGGTGAAGAATCGTGCTTTTCTGAGTTGTTGTAGGGCAGCTGGAACCAGTGGAAGTGGGTATCTGTACTTGACTGTTACCTCGTTGAGCCCCCGGTAATCAATGCTTGGTTGGAGAGTGCCATCTTTTTTCTTTACAAAGAAGAAACCAGCGGATGCTGGTGATGTTGAGTGACGGATAAACCCTTTTGACAGCTTCTCTTGGATGTAACTCCTCATACTCTTAGTCTCAGGTTGGGACAATGGAATGACGCGGCCCTTGGGAGGAACGGCACCGGGCAGAAGTTCTACAGCACAGTCGGTAGGTTGATGTGGAGGAAGGTGTGTTGCTTTGGTTTTGCTAAAGGCCTCCTTCATATCGTGGTACTCCATTGGAAGTGAACTGAAGTCCTCCTCTTCGAGGTGAGGTTTGAGTGGCAGTTTCACGGTGGGTTGGGTGTGCTTAAAGCATTGGGACTGACATCGTTCAGACCATCGAACGATTTGGCGGTCTTCCTAGGAGATGTCCGTGTTGTGAAGTTCCAGCCATGGAAGGCCAAGGATGATAGAATAGTCCGGTGAATGAATGGTGAATAGTCTTATTCTTTCTGTGTGCAGGGGTCCGATGAGAAGCTGCAGGTCCTGGGTAGTACAGGAGACCTCTCCGGAGCCCAACAGACGACCATCTAGGGCTGCCACCGACACACGTGGTCCACATGGAAAGAGAGGCAGATGCAAGTGCTTAGCAAACGTCTCATCAATAAAATTACCCTCTGCCCCTGAGTCTATGAAGCCTGTTGTTTCTATTTCTTTCCCCTTAAAAATTATAGTAACAGGTAAAATCATGGAGTTTTCAGAACAACTAGAACTCGCCCGTGCAGTGGTGGATTGCGGTGGCTGCACTGGGCAGTTGGCACGAATATGTCCAGGCTGGCCAAGGCAAAGGTTTTCTCTGATACTCTTAGCGCCCCCTTTGTCAGACAAATGTGTCCTTCCTAACTGCATGGGTTCAGGGCCAGGTTGAGTAGGAGGTGAGAAGAAGGCCCGCAAGAAAGTGGGCGGTCATGGTCTCCGTGAACGCTTCAGGTTATCTACTTGGATTCCCCTCATCGCGACAGGCGAGTCAGGATTGAAGTTCTCTGGTCAGTGCCTTCCAATATAGTGTTTTGAGGGGTTCCGATGGCCAACCGGTGCGTGCTGGCAGAGTGCGGAACTGCAATGTGAAATCGGCCACTGAGCTGGTTCCCATCTTAAGTCTGAGGATTTCCTCGCTAGGCTCGCGTCCATCAGTAGCGTGATCAAAGACTTCTCGGAAACGCTGCATAAAATCAGAGTACCTCATAAAAGACATGCCCTGTCCCTCCCACAAGGCAGTGGCCCACTCCAGCGCTATTCCCACCTAGAGGGAGCAAAACAGCGACACCTTACTTTCATCATCCACAAAGCTGTCGGCCTGTCGGGAGATGTAAAGGCTGCATTGCATAAGGAACCCCCGGCACTTCCCTGGGGAGCCGTCGTCCTTTTCCGGGAGTGACACTCGTGCAGTGTGGCTGGTGCTGGGAGGTGGTTGTGAATGGAAGGCGGGTTGGGATGTCATAGTGGCGAAGGCGGCGCTCAGAGCTAGCATGGAGGCATTTAATGTCTGTAGGGATTGTTGATGGGTAAGCAGCATGGCGCATTGGCCCAAGACTTCCTGAGTCAGATCATGCATCGTTGCTGGATCAGTAGATGGCAAAGTTTTGTGTAAGGTTGGCTCGACAGACGGTTGATCCATTTGCAATGCTTTATTCATGCAATCAAAGTCATACATGCGGCGGTCATCAGGGGCAGACATAATCACAAAAGACAGATCAAAATAGTACCGTGAAACAGGCGGAGGGTCGGGATATCAGGCGAGGTTCAAAAACACAAAGTCCAGGCAGAGTTCAGGGTAACTAGCAAGAAACAAGGTCCAGGTCCGGGCAAGGTTCGGGGCAACAAGCAGAAATCAAAGTCAATATAAACAATCCAGGTAGAATACAAGTCAGTCCAAAATATATCCAAAGAATGCTCAGAGTTGTCGGGAACGATCAAAACTTCGCACCGAACTGATCTCTGTGAGTCCCTTTTAAACAAGAGATAATGCCGAACAGCTGTAGTGGAAAATCACCGCGGGTGTTTGGGGAAAAGAGGTCCGGGTGGGAACTAATATTCGGGGGGAAGGTTCCCACTGATGACGGTAGGACAGCGCCACAGAGGATTGTTCTGTTACAATTATAAAGTATTTGGTAATTATCATAGATTATTAGCAGCATGTAATGTAGTATTTACTGTCATTTTAAATTTTTACAAATACATAATATTCAAAATACATTTTGTGGGTTATCAATGTTAATCTTAAATTGAGTAATAATTTACCTCCACATTATCTAGTCAAATTATAAAAAGTGATCAGTAATTATTTTGAACAAATTTTGTTCTCTGATAAAAATCTAGGTCAGGGGTGTCAAACTCAGTTCCTGGAGGGCCACAGCTCTGCACAGTTTATCTCCAACCCTAATCAAACACAGCTGATCCAGCTAA
>JAUCMT010000051.1:14269176-14288596 GCA_032357475.1 Enteromius thamalakanensis
CACAATATTACAGTTTTTTTCTGGATTTTTAATCTAATAAATGCAGCCTTGATGAGCAGAAGAAACATCTTTAAAAATCATTCAATATATTACTGACTCCAAATTTGTGAACGGTAGTGTACATAAATAAATAATTAACAAATAAATAAATTACTGAGAAAAAAAAATAAAGTTCCTCACTAGTGTTTTGGATTGGAGTACTGGAAGCTTTACTCGTGCAAAAAGGCACAGTATAAATAATAAGACTTGGGATTTAAGAACTGATAAGACAAAGTTAAAATGAATATCTCTGTAAGGCATCAGCCTCTCTGACAGGTTCTTTAACGTGTGTGTGTGTGTATGTGTGTGCGGTGCTTGTTAAGAGTCTGACTGAAAGTCCAGAAGAAATAAGTGCATACTTATTATTAATAAGATGAATAAGCTAACAGACACCATTTGACATCAATCACAATATTACCACAATATAGCGGTTTATAATAAGTGTTTGTTTTGGAGCAAGCATTACATAAATACAAACTCCGACAGTATTTTCTTACCTCATTAAACTTTGTTCTCACTTCTTTAGGAGGCTTGTCTGAATTCAGCTTCAGCTGCTTCTTTGCCTTGTTCACATCTTGCTCAACTCTTTTCCAGTCTACTTTAATGTAGCCTGTATGATGAGCAATCTGAAAGCGTATTGGAGATTGCAACAGTCAAATAATATACACTCAGGATAAGAGTTATTATAAGCACTTGGTTTTTCCAGGTTTTCTGACTCACCTGGAGCAAAAAGAAGCCGCCGCCTACAGCTGATGCTGCCAGCTTCCCAACTTTCTGAAACAAGTACCCTGCACACCTAATAGAAACACCAGAGCAAGCTGTTTACTAGCACTCTACTCAGTGTTTAGATACGCTTCAGTGTTCACATAATGACTTACCAGCCGCTCACTCCTCCAATGGCCAGCTGTGTTGCAACGGAGTACTTCTCAGCAGCCGGTCCAGAGGTATTTTTGCCAAACATTTTGTTCCACCACCTTTGTTTCTTGACATGCTCTGCCAGTTCCATCACATCAAAGGTTTCAGAGTCTATCAGAACACACAAATATTAATTTTATATAGCTAATGTATCTAAATTAAGTCTGACTTACTAATAAACCACACGTTTCTATATTCAGATAAGGCTGTTTTGATATGAGTCCACAATAAAGAAAAGCGTATTTTATTCCTGCCTCTCTTTGATGTTGAGCAGAATTTTTTTTTAAAGAATATTCTATTTAATGTATTTCTATTTATTTTTAGAAATAATATTATTATTTAATATAATTTATAACATTTTTTTATTATTTATTATCGTTTTATTTATTTACAAAATACCAAGCTACTTTGAAGAATTTTTTTCGTCATTATGCTACTTTTTTGTATTTTACATCTTAATAAAAACATCACATAAAAGAATCTATATAAGAAAATATATTCAAGTTTTTATACTGCATGTATTGTCACTGAGTAATACCTGAAGGCGTAGAAGCAAGTTTAAAATAAGCATTGCTTTTACTTTCATTTACTGTTATGGGTAGAAACACAGGCTGATACAACACAAGGTCAAGGAGAAAAACCAGCATATAAAATGCAATGCCACTGTGCTCCATCCAGGTGGGATACAGGATCTCCCCGAGAGAACTATTACTGCCAGCATCTTTACGTGATAACCCTGGCTAATGATGTAAGCTTGCTAGAATCCAGACATAAGCCAGACACAGAAATAGCACACTACTGCAGCCAACAGACACAGTATCGCTTTCACATGAAGTAAATAGAGATGAGTTTGACAAGGCATGACTTGGCACACTCACACTTTGTCTATGTTCTGCTGAAAATGCAAAGCCTGAACTATTCTTCTTAGGGTGGATCTACAATACTGGTTTTGTAGGTTCTGTCTGTTTACTGATCTATCTGGGTGTCAAGCAAATGTTTCTCTGTCCTCGACAGGAGCTCATTATTCTGCTGTTCTAGTAGACACATTCAAGGTTTCTCTTATAAAATCACATATGAAGGACGAGGGGTGTGCGGGTAACATGACTCACGCCACAGACATTAATTGGTTTTGCATGTGCCTTTGCTAGTGGGTGGATGTGACAGTTACACTATTTTAAATACTGTATAACTACAATAATCTCTCTTCATCGGTTAAACTGCTTCTATACGCGGTTAAAACGTGCATTTTAATGTAAACAGCACTACACAGCCTACTGAAGGACGTGTTTACACGTGTGTAAGTTAATCGTAATTCAATAACTCTGAAGGTCCGTTCGTGACGAGTAGGCTTGTTGTAACGTTAAACAGAGAAATTTGGTAATATTCGGTCTTGTGTAAACGTGTACGCTATTAGGTGGGCGAACGTTAAAAGCTTGGTAACGTTACTTACCCTTCTCAGACATTTTCCAGCGTGTTTTCTGTCCGGAGGATAATTTTCGTGCGCATCCTCTGCGTCACGTGACCTGCGCAGTAGGCGTATCCGGCTTGAAGTGGCTATCTGCGTTTGACGTCAGGATATCGCGAGAGTGAATTGTAAGCACAAGGAGCAGCGTGCTCTCGCGATACTTTGATTTTGCACTGCGTCGTTAAATGTTTATTTTGAAGTGAGATGTATATTGAAATGTTTTGCGACACATAACAGGGCGCTACTTTGATTAATTAATTTTCATTTCATTCATACTTACATTCATTTCTGTGGTATGACTAAAACAGACTAGTAAAAAACATGAAACTTTTCAAACTAAATGTTATTTTTCATAAAAGGTTTGTGAAGTTTTCATAGGCAAGTTGTAAGTTTCAAAGCTTTTAGTTCTCATTTTAAGTTTACTTTTCACAACACAAATAAGTGATGACAAACCATTTCTGTAAACTTTTCATTCATGGTAAAAGCCTTTGTGAGTATAAATCATGTATATTTTAATTTAGCTCCCCTCTCAATCCGTTTAATGTTTGTCTTTGGGAGTTTAGTCATTTATTTGGTAAATCTGTACATTTCTATAAATATACAAATACAGTTAGGTATATATATTTGCACACCGACACATCTTTCATAATTGTGGATCTATATTATATGCCAGGATAGAATTAAAATGAAACAATCAAGATGAAATGGAGACTTTAAACTTTAAATCGAGGTGTTGTACAAAAATATAATATATAGGAATTACAATCATCTTTACACAGTCCCCAGTAGGGTTGGGTATCGTTTGGATTTTTTTCGGTACCGGTGCCAAATCGTTACTTTTAAAACGGTGCCTGAATCGATACTTAAAAAATGTAAATAAAAATGGTAACACTTTATAATAACTGCACGCTATGAATCATTAGTTAAGCATTAGTACAGAGTCAGCTCATCCTTTATAAAGCATTGTTCCAACATTAATAGTCATTAAGCAGTTTATACAACTGTAAATGCCTTGTTCTTGATTTATTATCATATCTATTACAAAGGATATTTAAAGGCTTGTTATCTCTGTAAACAGAACAAATAAACAACAACACAGAGGGATACAGAACTATTCATTTCAAAATGCAAATAAATATGAAACTGTACAGTTGTTCAGTTGAATAGTTTACCATGAAATTGCGTGAAAGGTTTCAAAAGTTAAAAAGGTCTATTCATAAAGTATTTGAAAAAGATTTACTCTATGAACAATACATTAAATAAAGACAAAATCAATAATAAATTAATGAAATAAGCTTATGAAACAATGACTAACACATGATTCAATGCCATGTCTCAAGTCAAGTGAATGAATCATTTTATAAAAGGCATCCAATACTGACTTCCAAAAAAGGGGAATAACTATAATGACATTTGAGATTACAAATAAAACAGGAAGCCCCGCCCCACGACTGACTAAAATAAACATGCCCGAGCGAGCAGGTAAGAGAAGATCACAACCTCTGCTGTATCAGCCTCACCTGGAGCACCACCTCTCCTTGGATCTCCACCTTACCATGGTGGAGGGTTTTGAGTGCCTGAATGAACCTAGAAGCTATGTTGTCGGGGGCTGTATGTCCAGGTCCTAGGTGACCCCATGGAAAGGAGCACAATTATAATTTTAACGTCTCCTGGAACGGTGCAGCCGGGGCCCCACCCTGAAACCAGGCCAGGGGTTGGGGCTCGAATGTGAGCGCCTGGTGGCCAGATCTTACCCCACTGGGCCCGACCCCATCTCTGCTTTTTGCAGATGATGTTGTCCTGTTGGCTTCTTTGAACCAGGACCTACAGCGGGCACTGGGGAGGTTTACAGCTGAGTGTGAAGCAGCTGTGATGAGAATCAGCACCTCCAAATCTGAAGCCATGGTTCTCAGCCGGAAAGCTTCTGCAGTTATGCAGTCGATGTACCGGCCTGTCATAGTGAAGAAGGAGCCGAGCTGCAAGGTGGAGCTCTGGATTTACCGGTCAATCTATATTCCTACTCTCACCTATGGTCATGAGCTTTGGGTTATGACCGAAACAATGAGATCCCAGATACAGGCGGCTGAAATGAGTTTCCTCCGTAGGTTGGCTGGGCTCTCCCTTAGAGATAGGGTGAGGAGTTTGGTCACTCAGGAGGAGCTCGGAGTAGACCTGCTGCTCCTCCACATCGAGAGATGCCAGCTGAGGTGGCTCGGGCTTCAGTTCTTGATGTCCCACAAGGAGGAGGCCCTGGGGAGGACTTAGGACATGCTGGAGGGACTATGTCTCTCGGCTGGTCTGGGAACGCCTCGGTAAGTGTGGAGAGTAAAAATCTGGGTGTCCCTGCTTAGGCTTAATATAAGTAAGTAATATATAATTGAATAATACAATGTAATATAAAATATAACACATCTGAGTTGTTGTTTGCTTGTAGGTCTTTCTGCATGTAGTTTTGTCTTCAGCGAGTGAAATGCAGCTCAGTCAGGTTAAGATGAGGAGATTGACTTTGCCATTACAGAATATTGCACTTTTTTATCTTCAAAAAACTCCAGGGTTGTTTATGCTGTATGTTTGGGTCCTTGACCATTTGTACTATGAATCTGGGCAGACAGTATATTTCTATACACTTCAGATCTTCAGATGCTTCTGCCACATCATCACAGTAATCCAGAGCCACAGGAATCGTGAATCACACTTCTTTCACAGATAATATTGTGTTCTTTGGATCATGAGCTGTTCCAAGCCTTCTCCAAACTACTTTTCCCTGTCATTCTTGTACAGGTTGATCTTTCACCAATTTCAGGCTTTTAGATGTATTTGCAAAGTGTATTCTGTCATTGTCAGCTTTTGTCTGAACCCTCTGTATTTGCTCTGGGGAGGTCTTCTCTTGATTGTAGACATGTCTGTTGTTCCTGGAGAGTCTTCTTCTCTTGGCTGTATGTTGTGAAAGGGGTTTTCTTCACCGTGGAGAATGTTTTACCTGTATTGAGAGCTCCTTTGGAAATGATGTGGGTCACATGCAAATTGCACACATCTATAGAATCAACTCCAGACCTTTTACCTGCTTAATAATGAAAGAATAGACCGCATCTGTACATGAGATGGCTTTTGAGTCAATTGTCCAATGGTCCCTTGAAAAAGGGGCACGTACATATTTAAGAGGTATAATTTCTGAACTTTGATGGAATAGCCTCAAATTAAAACTCATAGCGTGCACGTCCATATTCATTATATAATTGTAACTTGAATATGTTCTAGTCAGCTAAAATAACAATTGTGGTTTTGTACAAATACATATGGAACTAACTGTTCATGCCATAAAATATTAAATAGCATTAAATGTATTAAACTAAAACAATATCATTCATACAGCTGTGTTTTGGTGATTAAACCAAATGTTCTCATTACATTACAATTATAATGTGGACTCAATATATATATATATATATATATATATATATATCAACTGCACTAAATGCATGAGATACAGTTCTGAAAGAGTGTCAATGTTAAAATAATAATATGATTATGTGTAAATGAATGAATTACCCTGAATTCGCTTAACTGAAGAAAGTGTTTCCAGATTTATTTTAGTTCATTCAAATCTGTTTAGTTCAGCACACTTTAGTTGGTTTAGGTCAAACTGATTTAATCGAACAAGTTTAACGGTCACTTTATTAGGTGCCCTTGTTTCACATACTATAAATTATAATTGCATGCAAGTAATCCTAACCCTAACCATATATTACTCAGTATTTAAATGTATAATTACTCAAAAAGAATGCCTTAAAGTAAAGTGTAACCCTTTATTACATTTGCCAAGCTACGTTTTTCATGTGAATACATTTATATTTGTTTGTTTACACAGCCAGATAACAATGAAGTAAATCAATGAATTTAGGTAAAGTGGGCCACTTTGTTTAAACATTTAGATAAACACATTCATTCATTCATTCATTCATTCATTCATTTAGCCTCTATCTATCACAGACTGTGTCTGTTCCCTGAACATACAAAACACTTTCAAAACAATTTAAGGGTAACAATGTAATGTTCAACAAATTAAAAAGCAGATGTAATAAAGGTAAATCATATCCTTTTTTGTAAAGAATTTACAGAAACCTGGCAAAAACCAGATGATTACCCTTCAACATTCTTTTCCTGACTGCATAATTCATTTATACATGTCAATTATAAAATAACAACTAACTGTGAGTCTACTGAATGAATGTGAGTAGAATTAGTGAAGGCTCAAGGTCATAGAGATTATGGTTTACATATAGCGAATAACCATATAATCTAGAAATGAACATATGAACATCAGAGGGCTTACTTCCTTTCGTGATGAGGGAGTCCTTCTTTGAGGTGTAGCCACAATCACCAGAGTCACATTGCTTCAGCTAAATTTATTTTAGCATTTAAAGAAATAGTGTTGGTTTAATTAAAGGCCATTGTTATACTCGTGCAAACCCATAGAGCACATATAATCAAGTTTAAAGGCCCGCTATACACACATTTACACATTTTTATATATAAAACAGTAATGAGCTTTCCATTTAAGATTTAAGAGTTATTTAAGAGTTATCTTTTGTTTTGCTTTTACATGTTATTTATTAATTTGCTTGTTTTTCATTGACATGTTTGTAGCAGTTCTATCATGAGCCGGTTGAGGTTGCAGGAATTTCCTGCTCTACATTCATGTCCACAATTTCCCTAATTTTACATCATGACTGGTTTACAGAGTGTACATTCATGTCTACAATAATGTAATTATATTGTCTGGGTTCAAAGATTTAATCACAAAGTCAAAGTCAAAGTTTTCAAGCATCAAAGCAATAAAAGTTCAACACAGCTTCAAAAAAACTGTCCAAATTAAAATGTGTCCTGTTTATTTTATTTTTTTTATTCTGTGCCAAAATAATGACTGTCCCACATATTTACCATGACTTGCAGAAAACACAGATTATAAAAAGAATATATTTATTTCAGGGTCACAGTTCAGCCCCTAAAAATGAATTTAGTATGATCACTTTTTTTCATGTATTATTATAAGTACAGATCAGAACGATGTTGTTTAATTTGTTTAATACAAATAATTGAGTTACACTGAAAGATGATGAAACTTTAGCTATTTTAAGTTAATTGAAACATTAAAGTACACTCTCAGAAATAAAGGTACAAAAGCTGTCACTGGGGTGGTACCTTTTCAAAAGGTACACTTTTGGGTTCAAAATATGTACACTTTAGGCACAAACATGTTCCTTTTGAGAAGTGATAGCTTTTGTAGTTTTATTTTTAAGAGTGTGGTACTTGCATTTAATATGCGTTCTGTGTATGCAAAAATGTGGATGTCTCATCTTTGGTCCTTTAGGTTTTCCGTTCTCTGAGAGGCTTGCACATCAGTCAACCAACGAGAGACTGAAATACTTGCTATTATTAGTATTTTATTTATTTTTTCAACAAATGATCATCTGCATGGTCAGTTTTAAACAATAGCTTTAGCATATTATCCAATTTTACTTCAACAACAAAAAAATCTCCATATATTATTTCCTTTATTTGCATTTTTGATGCTTTTTTCTTTCAGAAACTGAAAATGTATGTTGTAAAAAGGTTGCTTACGAAGGAGAAATCAGTGCTTCTAAAACCCTAATAAAACTTCATTCTGTTTAATTGTGATTGTGAGGCTTAGAATCAACATTTGAGTCTAAAATGACTGTGAGACTAATTTTTAATAACATTTTTATTGTGTTACATGAACTGTGTACTACATCGTGGAATATAAAGCATAGTAACTTACAAAAGCAGCCCCGGTCATTTTATTCATGTTGAAATATGTTTCAAAAGAAAGTAAGAGACAGAAATATAGTTTCTAGTCGTCTTGGAGAACTTCTGACTGAAGCGTGTGAAATCTTTACTGACCCAGTAATCAGATGTAGCTGCATTTTGATATCAGACAGACTCTACACTGAGTACTGAGTAAGCAAATGACACATTCATATTAATTTCTCCGTTAGATAACAGCAGCTGTGTAGTCCACAAAACACCTATAATCATGCAACCAATATATATATACAGCTCCGCTAATAATAATCCACCTGGACAGCTACTGAAGTCTCACATATTCTCCTGTGGCTGTTCTCAGTTGTTGTTGTTTTGTTTTTGTTTTTTTCTTTCTTTCTTTCTCTTTTTGAAAGACCTGTTCCGAAAAAGTGAAACTGATGGTGTTAGGGGGAATACCATGTCCTTATTATGCATGCAGATTAGGTTATTTCCCAAAAGCATCCACACTTAATACAAACTGAACAGAAAAAAAGTATTATTCATGTCTCTGTTGCAATGTTTGTGACCTGGAGAGGAAACATGATGCTTCTTAAGGAAAACTCTCTTCTTTGTTCATAAACGAGCAGTGTCTGTTTTCAGAGATGGTTGTGTAGGAAGTTCACAAAGATATAGCTACAATTGCAGATACAATCAAAAGAGCTTTCAAAAAGAGAAAGATCAGCCCCTAAATTGGAACTGGATATTGCATTTAGTTAGTATTTAGTAGTTCATTTTCAGAGGGTCCATCTAGAAGTGACTTACTTGATTTCAGCAAGCCGTCCCGGGTTCCTGCAGCGCTGTACGTCTCTGAGCTCTCGACTGCTTGCTGAAGAACTAACAAAGACATTTGTTGGCTCAGAACCCTACCTTTTCACCACCATACCGATTTCCACTGAACTCCTCACTTGACGTCTCACGCAAGCTGTCTATTGCTCCACATCCTTCCTCTGCTGAATTCTAAGAATACGGAAAAAAAGCGACTTCCTTGGTTGCAGAAGAGCTTGACAGCGTGTTGTGTCTGCACATGGCAGCGCTCCATGCTCGTCTGTTCGCCTTATGAGAGTGTGTCGTGTGTGAGCGGGTGGCCAGAGTTTATCTGCCCTCTATAAATTTCCCCTGGGTCTCTCCCTTCACCTGGCTGGGAATTGTGTGTGTGTTAGTCACCTTACAAGGGACAGTCCCTTGCGCTAGCAACACTTTCAATAAGCATCGCAGGCAATACCTTGGACAGGGACTCTTGCAAACTTCTAAAGATGAATGGACCCGGGGTCCGTTCTGAGATGAGTTCAACAAAAGGGTTTTAGCAAAACATTGCTATTCTAAAAAGATGCCCATCTCTGTTTTTTATTTATCATTTATTACCTCTGGAGGTCGATGTGTGAAGAGTATTTATTTAGTTTTTATATGTATGTATTTATTTATTTATTTGGATGAAGAAACACATTCATTAAAATAAAAAATTTAACTATTTTCATGTGATATTATACCAAAAAAAGATATGAATTTTATGAGATTAAAGAATGTACAAAAACAATTATGTATTGAAATGAAAGACATTCTATTTTTAAATAAACTCTTTTAACATGATTATTTTACTAAAAGAAGATGAGTTATAGCATTAAATAAATGTGCAAAAATAAATATGAATTAAAAAATAAGCTGAAAATACAATATATAGTTGTATTTTTAAATACAATAAACAATTTCCATGTAATTCTTTTTTAAAGAGGACAATAATTGTACTGCATTAAATCAATTAAAAACAAATGTACAGAAATAATTATAAACAAATAAAATTCAAATGAAAGCCATTCTCTTTTGAAATACAGTAAACTATTTTCGTATCGAATCGAAAGATGCCAAGAATTGTATTAATAAATAAAAACTAAATTTACAAAAATAGGCTAACCTAGAAAGCCATTCTCTTTTTAAATACATAATATTATTTTCATATGATCATTTTATCAAAATAAGACAATAATTGTCATTAAATTAAAACAAAAATTATTAGGAATTAACAAACTGTCTCTTTAAATACTGTAAACTATTTCATATGATAATTTTATCAAAAGAACTGTATCCTAGTCTAACTGAGACAACAGATCAAAGAAAGTACCCATACTTAAAACAACTTAGTTATTTAACGTGCTTGATGATGAAAAAAACTTGTTGTCTCATATCGAAGGTAAAGAAAAGCGTGAGAAACAATTATATCTACAGCCAAATGTACATATGTCTTGTGTGAGACCATTACATCATCTCATCGTTCTGTACTTATTTGACCTTCTGTGGGTTCTAAGCTGATGTCATCATTCGGCTAAAAAAAATCTAACCTTAACTGTCCCCAAAAAGGCTTCTATTTGCATAAACATTTTGGTGAATCATACAGTTCCTTGCCATCTAAAAGAGGGAGGGTGGCATACAGGAAGTCAGAGCAAAGTTTGTGAGTATGGTGTACAGGAAATCAGCGCAGTGTTCATCACCACCCGTCATCCTAAGGCGGGGCCTTTTTTTGTTTATTTGCGTATTGTCTTTGATGTTGATTTCAAGTCAGCTTTATTTAGGCTAGATAATGCATTTCACAATACACATAGCTTCAAAGCAGATTTACAGGTTGGATTGCTATTGTGTAATACCGTATGATCTGGTGACAAGCTTTCTGTCAGAAAGTTCTTCCAAAGTTATTTAGTCCCCTATAGCGAACCAGAGAAAATGTATGCATCTCCATTTATACACATGCATTCTCTAAATAGGGAATTATTAAAAACAGCATCACAACCATGAAAAGTACGTTGTATTATATATTATGTCACATAATCCAGGCATACTGCATTCTTCATGTGATTGTTATAGTTTGTGGTAACAATGAGGGGACACATTAGTACATAATAAGTCACATGGGTCCCACTATTCAAGAAGAAAGACTTAGGTATGCTTTTGTTAGTTTTCACTACAAATTGATAGCTTGTCTATCTTTAGTGTGCTTAAACATTATTTGGAAATGACAGTGTATACAAATAGTTGTTTAATAATCTCAGAAAGTTAAGGCACTAGAAAAGAATGACTGGCTTTGGCATCAAGTGATTCAAATTAGATTTAATAATAAAATGTTTATTTGGTCTATACTTTTTCGACGATGATCTTTAGCATATGTGTATCAGTGGAAGTCATTATAGAATAGGCTAAAACCTACGAAATCAAGAAGGTTCAGCAGTGTAGTGGGCAACTCTTTCCCCCCAGACTTTCCCAGCTGAAGAGATGTGGTTTCAATGAATCTTCTAGAAAAACGTAAAGAAAAAAACAATAACACAGTATTCTCCCCACCCTAGAGACCCAGTGCCAGTAAACTCAACGCTGGTCATTTACTGTTGAAGAGACTGAACTCCCACAGTTTACAGTGAACTGGCTTGTTCGCTATGCAATCAGAAACTGAATCATTTTTTAATGGATAGGGCAGATTTACAGGGAGTGTAAGCTTGAACATTATCTGCAGTTGAACCAGCATCAATTAATAAACTAATGGAGGTAGTATTTAGATAAAAATAGTAATAGCCTGAGAATAGATCCCTGAGAAACACCTAGCTTCAGAGAGACAGTAGGCAACTGCAAAGTATGCACTGAGATGAAGAATCAGAGAGACTGGTCTAAAACCAAGAAAGAGCAACACCTGTGACGTCTACATCCGAGTGGTAGAAATAAATAATGACAAATGGTTTCAATGTCTAGTAAAATAACAATATATAATACAGTTGGTATAGGGATATAAAAATACAATCCTTGAAAAAAACGACAAAATAAAGTGTCATTACTACATTTTTACCACAAGAGGTCGCTTTAGAATCAATGTGTCGTGAGTCTATTACGAGCCCCAAGCACGTCTGACGTAAAAGGAATGGTCTTCTCCAATAACAGTCAGCGTTTATGCAAATTACTACTTAAAGAACCAATGAGTGCTTCCTGTTTTAATTCATGATTCATTATGTTAAATAGGCCTACCAAAGCTTATCACCAATAATGATGAATAAGAAATGAATGCGTATTTTAACTCGTGATTCATTATGTTAAAAACCAAAGTTTATCATCAATTGAAGAGTAAGAAATGAATAAGATGAAATCTTCTCAATCTTAAGCAAAGCCGTAGCTGGTTTAGCTAGGTTAGATAGGATTTTAAAGTCTGATCAAAACTAGTTTAAGATGTGTTTTAGCCAGCATGTTAACACGTACAGTGTTTCTGTTTCTATTTGGGTCTTTTTTCATTATTTTTACTTATTGTTTTAAGTAATAGTTTACCCAAAAATGAAAACTCTACCCACCCTCGAGTAGTTTCAAACCTGTATGAATGTCTTTGTTCTACCGAACACAAACGAAGATATTCTGAAAAAAGTTTGTGACCAGGCTGTTTTGGGTCACTGTTGACTCCCATATTATTATTTTTCTTACTATGGAAGTCAATGGTGACTCAAAACAGCCCGGTTCCAAACATTTAGTTACCCAATGTTTTAGAACTGAATTAAAATGTCTTTTAAAGTTTTTGTATCCGTCTAGTAAATTCGAATTTGAAGTTAATTTCATGTTAGATGTAAAATATATGTCGTGCTTTACAAATGAAAGTCTTAGGGTTTTCTGAAAACATGCAGGTAAATGAAAGATAACTGGTTTACAGGCGGTGCAAATTGAATGCTGTCTGCATAACAGTGGTAGTTGAAACAGGTTGATGTATAAACTGATCTAGGGGTTGTGTACAGTATAGATAAAAATAGTAACGGTCCAAAAACAGATCCTTGAGGAACCCCTTGCTTCAAAGAGACAGTAGGCAAATCAAACATATGCACTGAGACGTAGAAATGTCTATGAGAGAGACAGGTGGAAAACCAATACAAGTATTGACAAAGTTGAATTGAGATGTAGTAATATAAGATTATTCCATAATAAAATAAAATTATATTATATGATTCATTCTGTCTCCGTCAACTCTGTTACCTGTAGGTAGATTTACAATGGTGACAATAGTTGACATTTTTATTTTAATTTATCCAAAAACTCCACCTGTTGGCACAAATGCTAAGAACACATGACACTTATAAAAACATGATTAAAAGAGCTTTAACTAACCCCATGTGAGATCAGTAATAAATGCTGTTTTTCTTTTGATATTGTGGTAACAGAGTTGACGGTTTAAAAATAACTCTTGGTGTAAGAAGTTTTTAGATTCAAATATTTTATGAGAGAGAGCGCAGATAGCTTTCAGTGCTTCGGATCTTATCAGTGAGTGAAAGTGACATCATTTCCTCTAACTTACACAATTCTGAGAGATAATATAAAGGAAAAATATGGTATGGTAACAGAGTTGACACAAGATTTGGGGACACAATATTCTAAGAAAAAAAAAAAAAAATGTAAATAATTTAATGTTGTAGAATTAATTAAGTAACTATTTAGGGCTTTTATAAATAAAATGAATAAACTGTTGCCAAAAGAAAAGTACTATAAAATATTTGGATTGAAAATTGATACATGATGGAAAAAAAAGACTGACTAATGTGGACAAGAAGAAATCATGATATTTAGACAGTTTTAAAATAAATGAGTATATTGACTGCAACATCTTGTAATCCATAACAATTATTAAATAACAATAATAAATACATTTAAATAATAAAAAATATAACCATTTTTAAAAAAGTAGAAAAATGATGACTTTATTTTTGTTGGGACACCAAATGTACTATAATTATAGAATCACCCATACATTAATATTTTGTGAAGAACTGTAAGAAGGGTACAATAATGAGAAAACGTATCTGTATTTCACTGTCGCTTGGCTACATTAGCTTTCATTGATATATAAGCTAGTGGGAAGTAAGCTTTTACTCCCCCAAATCTCCTTTCTAGACTGGGCAGTGGGCTTATGAAGTATATTTGACCAAAAACGAACCATCACGTGTACAGCTCCACCGGCACTGAGGGAGTTAACAAGTACATACTTGAAGGCGGGGCCTTGTGGCGCTCTGGTCCTTTTTCCAGGAAATGTAAGGCCATATCAACATGCTGCTGATGCTTCGATGCTGCACTTAACGCGCAGGCGTGTCGCGGTGTGGGTGGATTTGGGGGCTCGCGTGAACAGGGCGGCGTTTCTATGGTGAGGAGGTCTTTAATACGCCACATGGACCCAGACACATCGCGCCTTCTGCGTCTGATTTTCGGATGATAGATTGTAACAGCCAGCTACATCTCTCGCGTATCGCTCGTAGTCGTGTGTTTTAGTTGCGTTTATGAATACAAGGCCTCTCGGCGCTGATCAAGGGTCTCTTTAAAGCTTTTATGTAAAGATCCGGTCTGGCAAGGAATATTCTGGACTCTTGTCTTAGCTGAGAATCGGTTTCCAGTCAAGACGTCACGTTTGGAAATGCGTCTTCCTCCTTGGATAGCTACAACTTGACCATCTGTGAATAATACATCGCGATACATAGTCTCTAGATCTCTCCCACAGGTGTCTTTCGCATAAAGGATGTGGATCTGATTAAACCGCTGAGGCTGCCCACCTCCTCGCTCTTTTCATCATTCGTTCACCGGAGACCGATTTGACGTTAATGTTTCGCCAGGAGGTCGGTGTCCTGTCTTTTATTCCGTCTTGTTCGTACCTTTTCCAATACGAGCAGAGGAACATGTCTCGGTATAATATCTACAGTCTGCTGGACTGGATGTATGGAGGGGTGGACCCCATGTTTGAGGGCAATGGAGGCCCTGAGTGCGCAGCCTTCCTCTCTCCCAGGCAGAGAACATTTGAGACTCTCATCATCGTCTTCTTTTCCATCCTGGAAGTGGTGGTGTCCATCAAAAAGCTGAATGTCCCTAAAGAGGTCAGAGACGTGGGGAAAGATGGCAGGCGGAGTAAGGAAGACACCTGGGGCAAGAACCTGTTACTTGTGGCTCTGTGCATGACTTTTGGAGTTGAAGTCGGGTTCAAGTTTGCCACAAAGACTGTCATCTACCTCCTCAATCCATGTCATGTGGTCACAATGGTGCAAGTAAGTATGGATCTGATAAAATCATTAAAAAATATATTGCACGGGTGTGGTTCTGACAAGATAAGGGCTCATAAGTGTGGTTTCGAACAAAACATTCAGCTTCAGATTACTTTACTGAGCAGCATCTGTATTTAGCGAGCAGCTTTTGATGCAATACATTTTGTTTCCAAGCAGTGCGTGCCCTGCTAATTTAAGAAACATGTTCCTGTGTTGCACAACGCATACCTGGTGCAGTTCTGAACTTGAACTCATTTGTGGTTCCTCTCTACAGTTAGCTGGCTTTCAAACATAGGAAGGAAATGAGAGCTGTCATCAGAGTTTAGAAAGAGATCAGTTCTGAAAAGGAGGAAGTATTGAAATTGGCTGTGCCCCCAACCCCCTGTTTTTTGCACACTTTAGATGGACCAGGTGAATTAAGAGCAATCCGTTTTTGTTTATCAAAAGAAAACTTATTCAGTGGAATCTTCCAAAACAAAGTCTAGGTCGCATGACATCCCAAAATGAAAATAAAGAAATGAATGCATCTTAAAGTTTTATTTCACCCCGAAAATGAAACCGCTGTGATCATTATGAACATCTGTGTGTTGTGTACATGCACTGTGAAGGTCCTTTGTGCTTGTGCATCACTTGAAAACAGACGATGAGTTAAAGGAGTGTTTCATTTTTGGGTGGAGTATCACTTTATAATATTTAAAGCATGTGTAATGTTGGGAGCTTTGGAAGTTAAGCTCAGCAACCATACATCTGAACTCATATGAGCTATACATTTTAAAAGAGACTCATTTAACCACCAGTTGTGATTAACAACAATTTATTTCACTTGTAACTTTTTGAGAAAGCTGACAGCTGAAGGGACAGTGAGTATCATACAAAGGATGAAAGCATTTTCTTTGTTCATGGATTTAACAGTAACAAAAGCTATTAAAAATACACATTTTAATGCTCTGTGCATCAGGTAGGACCATCGTGATGAGTATTTAAAAATTCTACACGAAGGCCAGAAAGGGCTGCAGTCAGAGGACTGGGAGCCTATACATATAGGCCTGTAGTTGACAACACATTAGATCATATTTTTGCACAAGAAAATCTTGTATTTTAGCCAAAAACAATCAAGTTTGTTCAGGTATTTGACACATAACATGGATATTAGCTTTTATATCACCATAAAGATTTTAGTTTTAATAAATGAAAGGAAAGATAGGCAGTGTTGTATGATGAGTCACAGTTAGCTAACACTTTACAATAAGCTTTGTTGATTAACAGCATTAGTAAACCAGTATACAGCGTTTATTAATCTTAGGGAATGTTAATTAAGCATTTACTAATTCATTATTAAAATCACAATGTTAACATTAGTTAATGCACCGTGAGCTAACAATGAACAAGTGTATTTTCATTAACTAACATTAACAAAGATGAATAAATAGTGCAATAAATGCAGTTCATTGTTTGTTCATGTACATTAACAAATGTTACCAAATGACATTTTATTGTCCAGTGTTACTACTCCATGTTTCAGCACAGTGTGCAGCCGCGTGACATTGTCACTAATATAGTTGGGTCTTTAGTGCCTTATTGATTTTTTAACTACATGGTAACATGTTGAAGACGCACATTTTCTTCTAGCAAATGCAATAAAGAGACAAAAATACAAATTCCTTATTTTTCTCGCCCTCAAGTTGATCCAAACCCATGAGTTTCTGTCTACTGTTAAACACAAAAGAAGTCATTGTGAGGAGTTACATTTGTTGGATATTGAAAAATAAATAAATAAAATGATGCATTTTTAAATAATTAAAAATGATTTAATTAATTTATTAATGAAATTGGCTCATGCAGACCTTTGGAGCGCATCTCTGTCTTGATGTTATTATACTTGTTGCATGTTTATGGCCATTATTTTGCCAGTGGTTTGATATATAAATGACCTTCATGTGTAAGCTCATTGTCATTTTAGAGCTGCTTGACAGCAGAATTTTGATTCGTCACATATCAGGTAAAGTTTTCTATTGCTTCCCGGTTCACTGCTGGGAAACAATGCCTATTGTGTAAAGCACTACACAAATAAAGGTAAAGAGAAGTACAGATCTCAAATCTAGGAAAGTGAATGGCACTCTGAAATAGTCAGTGTTGCTAAATTTGACATCACCTTTTAAAGCGGGTGTAAAAACTTGGTTTATTGTAACATGACAGGTCAGCCTTTCTCGTAATAAGCAACTAAGAGTCACTTGCCGCTCTACCAGGCTTCAAATATGCAAACTCCGCATGTGTTTTCATGTAGTAACTCTCCACATTTGTCAATAAACGTATTTGCGCAAGCCTTACAGTATTTGAACAAGCTCACAAGCTTATCGTTTGGTAAATATTAAAGACGGGATAGTTGGGAATTGCTTCAATAGAACTCTCACACATTAAGTGCATTACTAATAATAACCGTAATACACCGCAAGACACGTGGAAAGTATGCTTTATAAATACTTATTTAAATAGCATGTTTTTAATGCTATTTAATTTTTAAGCGCATTTTGTTTTATTCATCACCTAATTGTTGATATTTTCTCCTCTGCCCACTGAAAAACAAAGCAGTCTAACTTTTGTTTTGTTAGGCAGAATTACTTTAACCTCAGTAAATGCCTGATGGAGCAGATTTAATATAAAGACATTGATGTACAGTAGATACCAACAAAGACTCAGTGATAAAGATAATTGCTGTGTGTTGTTTTGTAGGATGAGATGCACTGCATTAACCAACAGACTAAAAACCGGATGTTGACTAAAGTAAATAAATGGATAAAATGTGCAACTGGATTGTTGCCTAGATATCCTGAGTTTTGTGTTGAATGCCATGATGAGTTATGAGACATTAGATTACGGTTTGGTGCTTTGATGGACAAGAT
Organism: Enteromius thamalakanensis; assembly: GCA_032357475.1. Taxonomy (NCBI): domain Eukaryota; kingdom Metazoa; phylum Chordata; class Actinopteri; order Cypriniformes; family Cyprinidae; genus Enteromius; species Enteromius thamalakanensis. The sequence goes on from JAUCMT010000051.1 coordinate 14,287,344, forward strand.
AAAGAGTGAATAATAATTTACATTTCAGTCTGTTCCGGAGAGAATGATCAATAGCGCTGTAGGAAACGAGCATGCACTCTGCCAGGGAAGACGGGTTATAAATGAATGAATAAATAAAACAAAACAACATGAGGGTGAGGAGATCACCAGGGTTCATTTTGGGTTACAATTGCTTTAAGCAGCAAATAGTACTTTTAATATTTCTTTAAAACAACTAACTTTATTATAGGAAAGATTCTAATTTGTATTTTTTTAAGCAGTTAAACATATTAAATAATTATTACGTAAAATGACATTTCACTAATCACCATGCAATCAAATGGAATAATTTTTTTAATCTTACCTGGTGAGGCAAAGTGAACAAAGTTTATTACATATATAAATACTCAGGGTATGTTAACTATTAAAAGTAGTAATAATAAGCTGTTTATTTTCATTGTTAATTGAAAGTCTAGGGATTCCAAACATTTAGGATTCAAAAATTTCTTTGTCAAATGAATCCATATGAATCATGTTTTATTGTAGATTAAAAATTAAAATAAATCGGTTTATCATATGAAGCAGGTTTTGCATGGGTAGACACCAGAAAATGTCCAAATCTAGTTTCGGCTATCATTAAATAAAATAAGCACTTGAAAGGCGTACCTGTTTATTCCTAGAATTCATCACTGCTTGTATTTAAGTTGTTGTAACAGAATTCTTCACTGTTATTAAACAGTTAACACGTTGTCTCTTACGCAATGTCAGATTCTTCTCCGGTTTGACTCACCTGGGATAAGGATATCTGCTGACAGGATTCAGCTTCCTTCCTTCTTGTGTCCTCCTCCCAAATTGCTCTTTCTATCCGAAGAGGGAAATCCTGGCTACCCTCCCAACAGATACTAAATTATGTCTGATTGGGATCTCTTTAACCCTAGATTCCATATGGTTTGTGGCCATCACTTCTGACTAGGGCTGCACGATTAACCTTTATCGCATTGATATCGAGGTTTTAACTCCCGTGATTACCTAACCTCAAGAGTCTGAGGTTTTTTCCCCCGCCTCTGACATTTGAGTGACAAATTTATTAGCCAATCAAAATGGTCGATTCTCGCGTTGGCCAATTAGAAAGGGCAATAGAAACAAGGTTGAATGCAGTGCACCGACTTTTCTGACCCTCTTGGTGACATTTTTCCCAAAAAGCGGCTATAGACAAATCTAGCGACTTCTTGGACAAACCTCAGCGAGTCTCTGGTACTGCCGCGCGAGCTCTT